>CALYLW010000222.1:315000-335000 GCA_944989445.1 Ampullaceana balthica
AGAAACATGAAGTAGTACTGTAAGAAACATGAAGTAGCACTTAAAGACACATGAAGTAGTACTGTAAGACGCATGAAGTTGTACTGTAAGACACATGAAGTAGTACTGTAAGAAACATGAAGTAGCACTTAAAGACGCATGAAGTAGTACTGTAAGACACATGAAGTAGTAATGTAAGACACATGAAGTAGTACTGTAAGACATATGAAGTAATACTGTAAGACATATGAAGTAGTACTGTAAGAAACAGGAAGTAGTATTGTCAAACACGTGAATTAATTCAATTAAACACAAGCCGAGGTCGGTCCTAAACAGGGCATTTAAGACCGTTAAAAACCCTCCAAGCAAGATAAATTTCAAGATTGTAAAAAGTAAAGGGATGGGGGCTTGTCGGTAGGGTTTTCAGGTAAACTGTAAATAAACAAAATAAATTTTGAGATAAATTTTTGCTAAAGACTTGCACAGAGCTGGATATTTATGAGTTAATATGGATTAATCTTTCTACCTAATCATTAATGATTCATGATAAAATACTTCTCCGGTCGTTTAAAAAACGAACAAACGATAAAACAAGGCGGCTGAGTATTTCGTCAGTCTTTAAGGTTTAACTTTATTACAAAGTAAGTGGGATTGACATTACAAGAGGCTTGTTAGAATAGACCGTTACAGTTAGTAGGACCAGGTAATAAACAAAAATGAAATTGTACTTTACAAATGTATCATTCTTGAAACGGAATAACAAAGTCTAAAATTTGGATCAATCATTTACATCTAAATCTTCCTCTGCAGTTTTCGATACCCATTACACTCTCTAGATCTCTCTCAAAATCTCTCGGTTTCCCTCTGTATATCTCCATAACTCCCTCCTCATCTGTCTCTCTTAAAATCTCTTTATCGTCTTCATCTCTATATGTCTAACTCCTTGTATATATGTATCTCATTTGTCATTCTTTAATCTTTATCATCTCTAAATCTCCATCTTTTTATTTCCCTCCCCCCATATATATATATATTCTCTCTATATTTTTATATATATCCACATCACCTAACCTCTATATCAGTGAGGGCAAACCTATGCCACGCGTGCCACAGTCGGCTCGCAGAGCCTCACCAGTCGGCACGCGACTAAAATATTACTTCCTTAATCAAAACAGCTATTAGCCAAACACCAATCTCCGGGTTACATTTGAGTGTCGATACTTTGCTATAAATAAGTTGGTTTTGGTTGAATTTAGGGCCCGCGGCCTCAAAAAGGTTCGCCACCACTGCTCTATATCCGCCCTCATCCCCCCCCCTTAAATATTCATCTGTAGATCTCCCTTCCACATCTCATTTACTACTTCTCACTCTGTCAATTCTACTCTTGAGCTATTACACCGTCCACAAAATTCCCCAAATTAAATTCCTAAATCTTCCCTCTTCATGATCACTATTAGCATTCCCTCCTAAACTGCACCCACAAAACACCTTCTACTCCCCTACATCTCCCCCCCCCCAAAAAAAAATTTTTTTTTACTCGCGCTACCCTTTGTATCCTACTATTACAGAGCCATATGATACACCAGAGGATAAGGATCTGAAATTATCTTTATATTAAAATTCAAAGAAGCAGCCTTGTCCTAGCTCGCGCGTTATCTGAAACTTCAACGCCTATGTCTTTTAGTTCGCGATGACGCAATGACCGCCCGTCACACCAAAATCTGCGAGTTTAATTAGTAATATCTGCATCATTAACTCGCGGGTTAATTATGAGAGTACCAAGATGGAGGATGTACCTAAAATAGATTCCCCCGTGACGTTTCCGGTTAGTACCCCTAAGGGAAGATAGCCCAGTACAGCCGGAGGTGTAGGCACCGTGTTGAGACTCATGGGTGACGGCCCCTCGTTAGCACCAAGGCCGCTAATGAAGTCAAGGGAGAGGACAAACCAGGTTATCGCGTGCCCGGTGATGACTTGATCACGTGATAGAGCGTCACCGTCAAGGTGAGAAGGTTGCAGTGCTCTGGTTGGCGATGTCAAATGTCATGTACGCACTCTCAAGGTCGATGTTAAACCACAAAATGGACACCGAGTTGTCTCGGACGGTCGCGGAGTATCGGGAGTGTAAGGGCGTGCCACTTAATACTCGCGAATGTTTCCATGGTGCGCAAGTATCTCCTAATGACAATTAATAGTAGTCGGTGCGCATGTTTATAGCAACCCTAAATTGTTGTCAGAGAAGGAATTGCTACTTACTCTTTAGATTAACATTCTCATATAAGAGATAAGAGGTCTTATCCTCTAGTGCAGGGGTGGCCAGACTTTTATTAGCTGAGAGCCATTTTAAAATATTTAAAATATATTGAGTGCCGCATTGAAGCAATATGGGCCATTAAACATGTCTTGGAAATCTTCTAGTAATACTTGTAACATATATTTAATAAATTGTACGCGAGCCGCAATGTGAACACAGAAGAGCCGCAGGTTACTCGAGAGCCGCAGTATGGCAACCGTTGCTCTAGTGTAAACTCCTCAGATTGGAACAGCTTTGTAAATAACTGCAAGCTCAAAACTTAAAATTTCAATATTGAAAGCCTGAAATAATCAGCATTTGCCTGTAATCCTTACACTGACGGCCTCATATAATCAGCCCTTGCTCATAATCCTGACATCGAGATCTTCTGTTAACACAGAGAGAAGCCAATGATGCAGGTTTAATTTCGTGGCCGGTCATGCGATTGACGTTGTCACGCTGAGAATAGCCAACGAAACGTTTTGTTCTTTGCCGCCAGCCAAGCCGGGCAGCGCTGCCTTTGATCTCAGCCACAACAATGACATCAAGGCTCCAGTCGTCATAGAGAACTCTTGACGTCTGATCAAGACACGAGAATGGTTTCGAAATCCAGGCGATCGGTTCCGTTGGAAATTTCATATTTGTTGAACCGGGAACCTGTCAGCTAATTTCAAAGACAAATAAAACGAGGACAGACTAACAGTTCCGTCCCATGTTGACATTTTCTGTCAGTAGAATACAGATGTAAACAATTGGATCAATCGTCTGCTACTAATCCATCCCGGAAGTTTGTATGGTCACAAAGCTAATGGCTTAGATTTGGACATACGCGCATCATGCTGTATGAAAGAAAATCAAGTTGTGCTCAGAAAAAATTATCAACTAAAACATTATAATCATTCAGTAAAATCACCAACTGGAAACGCCCCCCCCCACAACATTCAAATAATCGTCAAGTCATTTCCTTTGGTTTTATTACTGATCCCTTACTACAAGAGGTATTCAGGAATCAAATAATTGACCACCACTGATACAGGTGAATGAGGAAAGTCGTGATCATGCCACAAGTATTTGCATTGCATGTACAAAAAGTAGTTAATGTCCAGAAAGTGGGTCACTAGCTTGGTATGGCTGGCTACGTAATACCTACTGAGATTTTAAGTTCAATATCACCTAATACTATAGGAAGTCATTCCTTCCTGACGCACCGCACCGTTCGGTCTATTCGGTGTTCATTCTACGAAACACAATTTCCAATATATTTAAATGTGAAATGATTAAATTCGTTCCGACCTCGGATACATTTTTTTCAAAATGATGTTGGAATGAAGAGAAATCATGTTGAGGAGAATATAAAGAGTTGAGGAGAAGATAAAGAGTTGAAGAAGGTTTTGTCATTTAATAGAGGAAATCTATTAATAGAAAATGTGGGTATTTAATTATAACAACTTCATAGATATACATTTCGGGTATCCCAGTTTTCTGTGTGGACTTCTCAGCAAATCTTAGTTAACTCTATGTACATGTATTGACATGTAGATATGTCTTCTTGAAGGCGCCGAATAAAGCTCCGTTATCGTTGTATTGACAGCACAAAGTAAAGGCTGTTGTTATATATATATGTTTTATTAATGTAGGTCCATTTAGGCGGTACAACGTGTTATTCTTTTAATAACTTATTTGGGGTTAGAGATTATTTATATTTAACTTTTGTAAAGGAAAATTTTTCTAGAACTGCGTTTCTTTCCGGTTCTCAATCACGTTCTTAATCATTTTAATTTTTTCTTTCCCTGGTGAATTTCGATGCAGAGGCTCGACAAAAGGCAATAAATAAGACAACCTATAGTTTCAACTAACTAGTGACGTAAAAGATTGTATCTCCATGTTCAAGGTGACACATATTGTGACTCTTACATATGCCTAGATATGGTATATTTATTCGTATATAAATATAGTATATATCTTTTACTGTAAATAAATATCGGTAGCTCTCATAATGTTAAGGCTAAACACTAACTTTAAAATGACAGCTAACTGGTAATATGTGTTAGGATCGAGGTGAAAAAAAGACATTACATAATACTTTTCCTTCACTCGCAGCAGCCATATCTCTATTATCAAAGCAGGTACTTATTTTAGTGATAGCAATTTAATAATTAGAGTAATAATTAAGTGATAAAAAAATGTGTACCATGAATATGAAAATTGAGAGTCCTCGTGGCCCAGCATGTCACCTATCACTTGGCGTCGTAAATCTCGGCTTATCGCTATCGGTTTGAGACCGCTGCGCGGTTTTTCCTCTCAATGGCCCATTGTTACCTCACATCGGCCTCGAGGCGATGACGAGGGGATGGCAAACAAAGCAAAATGTTACCGGCTGCCAAGCCGAGGTAGGACAACAAGCGGGCAGGAGCTGATAGGGCGTGAGTTGGATGATCATGTGGAAACGGGACAGCGGAATGATAAGTGCTGTGGATAACTGTGATAACAACAGCATTTCGGGGGAGTATACAAAGAATGTCCTCGACAGCTTCATGCGAACGAATTTTTTTTTCATGCTTATGTTACTTTCACCCTCAATGTTGGTGTAAACGAGTTGCCCCCGTGTCAGGACTTAAGGGCGTAAGGCGTAATGAAAATACCTCTTCATTAAGTTGTGTCTGGGATAGCACTGTTTCAACGAGACGCCTACTTACCCCCTTGTTGAATTAGTTTCTGATTAAGCGTAGTGCATTATTCACGTTTTGTTTTAGCCCGTGGACTTGTCACGTAGAGAAATCTCTTAAACCGTGGAAATCCACATATTGACATTGTGAAGCCACGTAACGCGTCAAATGACGTGACAGTGCATTAATGCTATTTCTGTCTGAGTGATTTGAAGGCGTTCAAAAATTAATCTTGTTCTAACTTTGAATCCCTTCTAAAAACTTGTATTTTTCTTTGAAGATTAGCTCAGCCTCGCCAGTTAGAAAGATGGTGAAAACCGGAAAATTTATTGATAAAACTGTGGGGTGGAGGGTGGGGGTGTGGAGGGAATAGCAAAATAAAAACAAAATAAATTTGTTTTCAGCTGAAATCCAAATGGAAACGTGAATGAACAAATAACAATTAAGACAACAATTAGAGAGCAGGAGGAAAAGAAGTATGATGCGCATTGTTATATCATTGATGGAAGCCGTGAAGCGAGCTTTGTTGTGAGGAGGGGGTATAGAGAGAATTTAGCTGAGGAAAAGTAAAACGTGAACGGGGAAAGGGGGGGGGATAGTAGCAGTAGGAGGAGACAATGATCTATTAAATTATTAAAGTATCCCTCACTTCGTAACCGGCTAACTTGTTCTATATCACTCACTTCTTAACCGGCTAACTTGTTGTATATCATTCACTTCGTAACCGGCTAACTTGTTCTATATCACTCACTTCTTAACCGGCTAACTTGTTGTATATCATTCACTTCGTAACCGGCTAACTTGTTCTATATCACTCACGTCGTAAACGGCTAACTTGTTCTATATCACTCACTTCTTAACCGGCTAACTTGTTCTATATCATTCACTTCGTAACCGGCTAACTTGTTCAATATCACTCACGTCGTAACTGGCTAACTTGTTCTATATCACTCACGTCGTAACCGGCTAACTTGTTCAATATCACTCACGTCGTAACCGGCTAACTTGTTCAATATCACTCACGTCGTAACCGGCTAACTTGTTCTATATCACTCACGTCGTAACCGGCTAACTTCTTCAATATCACTCACGTCGTAACCGGCTAACTTGTTCAATATCACTCACGTCGTAACCGGCTAACTTGTTCAATATCACTCACGTCGTAACCGGCTAACTTGTTCTATATCACTCACGTCGTAACCGGCTAACTTGTTCAACATCACTCACGTCGTAACCGGCTAACTTGTTCAATATCACTCACGTCGTAACCGGCTAACTTGTTCTATATCACTCACGTCGTAACCGGCTAACTTGTTCAATATCACTCACGTCGTAACCGGCTAACTTGTTCAATATCACTCACGTCGTAACCGGCTAACTTGTTCAATATCACTCACGTCGTAACCGGCTAACTTGTTCTATATCACTCACGTCGTAACCGGCTAACTTGTTCTATATCACTCACGTCGTAAACGGCTAATATATTCAGCCATTATTTGTTATCGATAGATTAATTGATCTATCGTCATCTGTTATCCATTTGACTAACTATTACGTTGTTTTATTAGTTAGGTCCATTGTTCTGCAACCATATTCATACACAGCAGCTAACTCGAAAATTATTAAATTTGAAGGACAATTACACTAAATCTATGGTCAAATTACACAATATAAGGACAAATTACGCAATAATGGGCTTGTTACCAAATCTATGGACAAATTATGCCATCTGTGGACTAATTACCCGATTGATGGACAAATAATCGCAATGTATGGAAAAATATTAGAATTATTGATGTGTCACAAAATGTTAGCGGCGAGAACTGATTTTTTGAAATGGCTGATTTTAATTTCATCTTTAGATTATAGAAATTCTAAATTATTCGGTTTGTTTAATTGAACATAAATTAAACTGTAAATGTAGTTTCGCCTCCTTTGCTCTTTTTTAAAATCCCATATATTAACTTCACCGCCGTCTCTCTCTGTCGTTCTGTCGTCATCTCTCTCTGTCTTGGGCGGGCGGAAAAACAAAAGTAAAAAATGACCCACTTCCCGCGATCCGATCGAGCTGAAATTTGGCACACGGACCAGTCTCACCTAACAATGCATCGTATCAAAAAGTCAGATCGATCGAACGTACCGTAATTAAATGAATGCATTTTTAGTTTATCCTTATATGAGGTATGTAATTCAAATTCCCTGTTTATTATTGTTTTTTTCCACGTGAGAGTTTGAGTTGACGCGTTGACGCGACCCATCGAAGTACCGGCGTGCTTTTGTTTACATTTTACGTGTCACGCTGAGCTCGGTCAAGCGATCGGTGACCAGACTTTTCCCCTCTCCCCCCCCCTCCCCCAGGGTTATGAAGCAAAGTTGAGTTAAGACAGATTCAGTCTGTAAATTAAATGTTTGTCGCGTTTGAAAGTAATCAATACTGTTAGTTATGTCTCATATATAAGGGATTTATAGTCAAAAACTTTGTTTTTACGGGTTTGTTTTATTTTAATCTCTATTTTCTCCATCCTTTGAAGTTCATCGCTTTAACAAACAAATAATGAGACGCTCAATATCAACTTAATGTAACCAGCTGGGCTAAAATAGCCCTGTCTAATCTGTGATGTCACGAAGTGCAGATCACTCCACATCGAACAGAATTCTGTGGTGCGTTCATTAATCTTGGTGCGCGCCATCAGCTGTACTAAGCTGACCGTTTCGTGCAACGCTACAGAACATTCCGCCTTGTAATACACTGTCGGAGCTCTCACACATGAGGTAAATTTGATAGAGAGTAATGAAGTCCTGCACGGCCTCATCCTGTTGTCCATCAAAAACTATTGGTCATGCTCTTAGAACTTTATGAACAACATATATAGCGCATAACGCTTTATGTGTATCTTTTGTTTTAAAAAATTTAATAAATAAAATAAAATAAATAAATAAATAAAAAATACTAATGACCTTTATATAGATTTCTAAAACTGGAAGTAACTTATTTTATTTTAAATTGAAATATTTAAAAAAAATATATTATTCAAAATTACAACAATTCAGTGACAAATTGCATTTTCTTTACTTTTTGCTCACATATTTTCATATATTTTCATATATTTTCATATATATTTTTGTGTGTGGTAAGATACAATTTGCTGGACTGTCAATTCAAATAAAGTTTATGAAGGACATTTTCGTAATGAGTTTTGACCCCTTCCATCCCATTGTCCCCAAAATAAATATTTTAATATTTGCAAAGGATTTTGTTTTAGACCTATAACATGTGTGGGACAAATTCTTTAAAAAAATAGTGGTGTCCAAAACCCTCTTAAAGAAACATTGGCTCCTAGACTTTTAAAGAGATTTTTTAATGGTCAACGCCTCAAGCAGAGACCGTAACTTGCCAAAGACTATTCAGAAACCCCGACTGCCGTCATTATTAGTTTTTAAACTGAGGAGATACATCAAGCAATTAGATGTGCTGTATTAGACCAGCTGTATTAGCTCTGATGTATTAGACCTTCTGTATAGCTTTTGTATTAGACCAGCTGTATTAGACCTGCTGCAACTATTAGAACTGCTTTTATGTGCGGAAGAAGAAAATAATTCATTGACATTACAAAAAACTTCTTGTCATTTAACTAACAAACACATTTAACTTTCACGCATAAACATAGGATGCAATAATCTTCTGTACAGAAGGGGCGTCTGTAACAGGTAATATAAGATAACATACGTACCATTCGCTCAAAGCTTATTAACAAACATGTGTAACATTTACTCAAAGCTTAGATATGTGCCATTTAAGAATAGCCTAGTAACAAACACGTGTAACATTCACTCAAAGCTTAGTTATGCGCCATTAAAGAATAGCCTAGTAACAAACACGTGTAACATTTACTCAAAGCTTAGTTATGTACCATTTAAGAATAGCCTAGTAACAAACACGTGTAACATTTACTCAAAGCTTAGTTATGTACCATTTAAGAATAGCCTAGTAACAAACACGTGTAACATTTACTCAAAGCTTAGTTATGTACCATTTTAGAATAGCCTAGTAACAAACACGTGTAACATTCACTCAAAGCTTAGTTATGCGCCATTAAAGAATAGCCTAGTAACAAACACGTGTAACATTTACTCAAAGCTTAGTTATGTACCATTTAAGAATAGCCTAGTAACAAACACGTGTAACATTTACTCAAAGCTTAGTTATGTACCATTTAAGAATAGCCTAGTAACAAACACGTGTAACATTCACTCAAAGCTTAGTTATGCGCCATTAAAGAATAGCCTAGTAACAAACACGTGTAACATTTACTCAAAGCTTAGTTATGTACCATTTAAGAATAGCCTAGTAACAAACACGTGTAACATTTACTCAAAGCTTAGTTATGTAACATTTAAGAATAGCCTAGTAACAAACACGTGTAACATTCACTCAAAGCTTAGTTATGCGCCATTAAAGAATAGCCTAGTAACAAACACGTGTAACATTTACTCAAAGCTTAGTTATGTACCATTTAAGAATAGCCTAGTAACAAACACGTGTAACATTTACTCAAAGCTTAGTTATGTACCATTTAAGAATAGCCTAGTAACAAACACGTGTAACATTTACCCAAAGCTTAGTTATGTACCATTTAAGAATAGCCTAGTAACAAACACGTGTAACATTCACTCAAAGCTTAGTTATGCGCCATTAAAGAATAGCCTAGTAACAAACACGTGTAACATTTACTCAAAGTCTTAGTTATGTGCCATTTAAGAATAGCCTAGTAACAAACACGTGTAACATTCACTCAAAGCTTAGATATGCGCCATTTAAGAATAGCTTAGTAACAAATCCGTAACATTCACGCATAGCTACGTGACGAAGCTGCGTGTAACATTCACGCCTCGTTTACTGATAAAATTGTTCACCAGTCATAAAATACTCTCGTAATGACGGGCATTCTTTACAGACCCAATCAATAGGGCATCAGAAAATAAGAGTGAGCCATACAACAATAAAGAGCCAGCAGTGGAATAAACGGAGGCAATGGCGGCCCTGTTTAGCCAAACAAACATCAAGCAATGCCTGCCATATTTAGCCAAACAAACAGAAATCCTATTAGAGCGCCATTCTTTTGTTGTTGAGTCTCCGGGTAAACGGTGGTAACGAAAAGCTCGGCTTAAACGGTCTGACGAGGTCTTCCAAAGAACTCGCCACGCCTCGGTGATTTTGTAATCCCTTTCTTGTTGAGAAATGTGTCATTTCTTTTATTATTGAAAACCCAGCAGGAGATAATTTAAGCAAAGCCTTGGATTATTAGTAGCAAAATTTGTTACTAAGTTTTCAAGTTTTGACAAATGTGTCTGTTAATTATTTTTTTTAAAGTTCTAGGGTGACTCTTCAGTTATCATTCTATCAGTTCTACGGTGACTCTTCAGTTATCATTTTATCAGTTCTAGGGTGACTCTTCAGTTATCATTCTATCACCTCTAAGGTGACTCTTCAGTTATCATTCTATCAGTTCTAGGGTGACTCTTCAGTTATCATTCTATCAGTTCTAGGGTGACTCTTCAGTTATCATTCTATCAGTTCTAGGGTGACTCTTCAGTTATCATTCTATCAGTTCTAGGGTGACTCTTCAGTTATCATTGTATCAGTTCTACGATGACTCTTCAGTTATCATTCTATCAGTTCTAGGGTGACTCTTCGGTTATCCTTCTATCAGTGGTAGGGTGACTCTTCAGTTATCATTCTATCAGTTCTAGGGTGACTCTTCAGTTATCATTCTATCAGTTCTAGGGTGACTCTTCAGTTATCATTGTATCAGTTCTACGGTGACTCTTCAGTTATCATTCTATCAGTTCTAGGGTGACCTTTCAGTTACCATTATATCAGTAATTTATTCCAAGATCTTGTCTTGTAATAGTTATAGGATAGGTCAATGTAAAAAGGTTATTTTTTGTTATATTTTTTTCTCATACGAACGTAGGAAAATGTGTATCTTCTGGACGACAATACGATGTGTGTATGTGTGTATGTGTGTATGTGTGTATGTGTGTATGTGTGTATGTGTGTATGAAACAAATACTCTTAATAAACTGCTTTTAAGAAACTAAACTGTGTGTTTAATTACAGTTGAAGTTTTGAAGAATATGTTACAACAATAATTGTTGAAATAAATGTTGTGTTCCTTGTAGATATCTCACTACAAAGGAAAATCTCTTGAAAACCCTTTAATACTAACAGGAGTATTTGCAGGCGTTTAGTGGATTAACGAGATTATCCAATAATAACTACTAATTTGAACCAGACCCCGGTTGAGCTGATTACAACGTCTGACGTGTCTTTTGTGTTCAGATAATCGCCCTCTCACTTTCAGGGGCGTTTATACCGCTTTCCTGAGTAGTGGAAGACACACCCCTTCCCTCCACTGGTCGGTGGCTCATGTCTTAGAATATAATTTAAATAGGTTATTACGGAGCTAAGCTAACTTCCTGACTTGTCGCAAACTATTTTATGTAATGGTGTAAGCTCCATGTCTGCTACTTCAACTGGATACTCGTACACTGCTGTCTCATCTCATATCCTGGCCCATGAGTGAAGGCATCATATGACCGAAAGTTTCTTATATCCTAATCAACATATCCTTGAAATGGCCTACTGAACAATAATTATTTTTCTATATTTTTTTTTGGTTTTAATTCTTAGAATAATTAAATTAAATGTGTGACTTAATTAATGACCGTGTTTTCAAAATGTATACATGCAGACTTAGACCCATTGTTTTTCTTTGGTGAAGCCCATTCATTATTTTACGTGATACCATTCACTAAAGCTGCTACACGAGAAATGATCTTTTCACGGCACGTTTAAATAACGTTGGACCGCTTGAACTCTCCTACAAAGGTCATACTTCTCAACAACTAGTGTCTCATTGCAGCAGCTGACCTCCTTCAACTACTGACCTCAGTCAACTACTGACCTCAGTCAACTACTGACCTCAGTCAACTACTGACCTCCTTCAACTACTGACCTCAGTCAACTACTGACCTCAGTCAACTACTGACCTCAGTCAACTAATGACCTATCTCAACTAATGACCTCACTCAACTACTGACCTCAGTCAACTAATGACCTCACTCAACTAATGACCTCCTTCAACTACTGACCTCCTTCAACTACTGACCTCCTTCAACTACTGACCTCCTTCAACTACTGACCTCAGTCAACTAATGACCTCACTCAACTAATGACCTCCTTCAACTACTGACCTCCTTCAACTACTGACCTCCTTCAACTACTGACCTCCTTCAACTACTGACCTCAGTCAACTAATGACCTCACTCAACTAATGACCTCCTTCAACTACTGACCTCCTTCAACTACTGACCTCAGTCAACTACTCACCTCCTTCAACTACTCACCTCCTTCAACTACTGACCTCCTTCAACTACTGACCTCAGTCAACTACTGACCTCCTTCAACTACTGACCTCAGTCAACTACTGACCTCAGTCAACTACTGACCTCAGTCAACTACTCACCTCAGTCAACTACTGACCTCAGTCAACTACTGACCTCAGTCAACTACTGACCTCCTTCAACTACTGACCTCCTTCAACTACTGACCTCCTTCAACTACTGACCTCCTTCAACTACTGACCTCAGTCAACTAATGACCTCACTCAACTACTGACCTCCTTCAACTACTGACCTCAGTCAACTAATGACCTCACTCAACTAATGACCTCCTTCAACTACTGACCTCCTTCAACTACTGACCTCAGTCAACTACTGACCTCGTTCAACTACTGACCTCCTTCAACTACTGACCTCATTCAACTACTGACCTCAGTCAACTACTCACCTCAGTCAACTACTGACCTCAGTCAACTACTGACCTCAGTCAACTACTGACCTCAGTCAACTACTCACCTCAGTCAACTACTGACCTCAGTCAACTACTGACCTCAGTCAACTACTGACCTCAGTCAACTACTGACCTCAGTCAACTACTGACCTCAGTCAACTACTGACCTCAGTCAACTACTGACCTAATTCAACTAATGAACTCACTCAACTAATGACCTCACTCAACTAATGACCTCACTCAACTAATGACCTCACTCAACTAATGACCTCACTCAACTAATGACCTATCTCAACTAATGACCTCACTCAACTAATGACCTCACTCAACTAATGACCTCACTCAACTACTGACCTCACTCAACTAATGACCTCAGTCAACTAATGACATCACTCAACTAATGACCTCACTCAACTATACTATCTACCTCAGCCACTGACCTCCTTCGGCTGCTGACCTCACTCAAGCTGCGAGTATCCCCAGACCTCTATAGTCTATAGCCTGGATCTCTACCAGCCCACCCCCCCCACACACACACACAGCGACACGACCGGCCAACACCTGGATCCCACGGTTATTAACTTACTCCCTCCCTAGAGACACCATTCCACTGTCCAGATCATTTACCGGAAATACCAATTCAATTTCACTCCCCGCTTATTATCTCCCTTCAAGCTCAAGTTTCTCTCCCATCTATCAATTAAAGCAGCTCCCCCCTCCCCTAGGGTCTGTTTGAATACTCCACTTTGACCACTCAACTACGAAACACATTATTCTAAATCATTCTTGCCACCACTGTCTTTGAGTGACCACCACTGTCTTTGAGTGACCACGATTGTCTTTGAGTGACCACCACACCACCACAACTTGGACGACTGGGTTACACTGACCTTCCATGCACTATTCAACGTAAATTTTCCTACACCCACCCACCCACTAACAACTGGACGCTTGCCTGTTACCAGCGCCACCATTTCCCCTCTCTGCATAGTCATATGTATATATAGAACATCTATATTATGTAATATGTTTATTCATTTATGCACCCTTCCATCCATCCAATATCTCTATCCGTCTAAAGGTTCATGATCTTTAAAGTCTAAATTCTAAGTTTAAAGAACTTGACAGTGTCAATTTTAAGGTTAAAGACCTTGACACTGTCAATATATGGTTAAAGATCTTGACAGTAAATTTAAAGTTACAAATCTGGACATTGTCAACTCACAGGTCAAAGATCTTGACAATATCAACTCCCAGGTTAAAGATCTTGACAATATCAACTCAAAGGTTAAAGATCTTGACAATATCAACTCACAGGTTAAAGATCTTGACAATATCAACTCCAAGGTTAAAGATCTTGACAATATCAACTCACGTTAAAGATCTTGACAATATCAACTCACAGGTTAAAAATCTTGATAGTGTCAAATACCAGGTTAAAGATCTTGACAATGTCAACTCCCAGGCTAAAGATCTTGACAGTGTCAACTCCCAGACTAAAGATCTTGATATAGTCAATTCTAAGGTAAAAAATGTTGACATTGCCAACCTCCATCTTAGGTAAGGTCTAAGCTGTTCAAAAAGAAAACACTACGAAGTTCACCGAATGGCGGCACAACATGGCTGACCGTTGCATCCTAGTACAGTGCTCACAAAGCAGAATTCGAAGTTTAGATATTTTTGTTCATGATGTATGTTTAATTTTAGGATAACGGTGATAGCCATTTGACAGGAAAAGATAATGTGAAACTTATCTTTATGAGTTATCTTGTTCCACATCAACAAAACAAATCTGTCAGGGAATTTAATGGCCGGAAGTTCAGATGGCGCCAAGTTTTATTCAAAACATGCAGCTGGTAGCAAAATTGATAACGTGACCACCTCTCTTACGTCATAATCATTACAGGGAGATAATGTTTAGCTCTCGCCCCCCCCCCACTGTTACAAAGGAGACATATAATGCCCATTAAATCCCAGACGCCTTTGATGGAGAGAATCGCCAGTTTGGTCACGAATTCTCGCCTAATCTTAACGGAGCAGACGATGACCATAAGATACCTGATAAAGACATTAACGGGGAAAATAGCAAAACTGTTTAGTCCGGTACAGTCTAGAACAAGATTAATGCGCGATTACATACCCCAGTTCTGTGTTAGGGTTACTTTTCAGGTATCATTCTATCAGTTCTAGGGCAACTTTTCAGCCAGTCCTTCCAAGATCTGGTCATAGTTTTATAGGATGGGTCAATTTGAATATGTAACTTTTGTTTTATTTTTATGAGATGAACGGGGGAAAAGCTTAAACTTACATTGTTCATTTTATTGGTTGGGGGGGGGGCAAAATTATTTTTAGCGTCACGTCTGTTTAGGGAATGTAGGTATAATTCCGTATAAGGGGTGATGTATTATAAAAGTATGTCTTTTGGGTGATGTATTATAAAAGTATGTCTATTGGGTGATGTATTATAACAGTAGGTCTATTGGGTGATGTATTATAAAGGTATGTCTATTGGGTGATGTATTATAAAGGTAGGTCTATTGGGTGATGTATTATAAAAGTAGGTCTATTGGGTGATGTATTATAAAAGTAGGTCTATTGGGTGATGTATTATAAAGGTAGGTCTATTGGGTGATGTATTATAAAAGTATGTCTATTGGGTGATGTATTATAAAAGTAGGTCTATTGGGTGATGTATTATAAAAGTAGGTCTATTGGGTGATGTATTATAAAAGTATGTCTATTGGGTGATGTATTATAAAAGTAGGTCTATTGGGTGATGTATTATAAAAGTAGGTCTATTGGGTGATGTATTATAAAAGTATGTCTATTGGGTGATGTATTATAAAAGTAGGTCTATTGGGTGATGTATTATAAAGGTATGTCTATTGGGTGATGTATTATAAAAGTAGGTCTATTGGGTGATGTATTATAAAAGTAGGTCTATTGGGTGATGTATTATAAAGGTAGGTCTATTGGGTGATGTATTATAAAAGTATGTCTATTGGGTGATGTATTATAAAAGTAGGTCTATTGGGTGATGTATTATAAAAGTAGGTCTATTGGGTGATGTATTATAAAGGTAGGTCTATTGGGTGATGTATTATAAAAGTATGTCTATTGGGTGATGTATTATAAAAGTAGGTCTATTGGGTGATGTATTATAAAAGTATGTCTATTGGGTGATGTATTATAAAAGTAGGTCTATTGGGTGATGTATTAATAAAAGTATGTCTATTGGGTGATGTATTATAAAGGTGGGTCTATTGGGTGATGTATTATAAAAGTATGTCTATTGGGTGATGTATTATAAAAGTAGGTCTATTGGGTGATGTATTATAAAAGTAGGTCTATTGGGTGATGTATTATAAAAGTGTGTCTATTGGGTGATGTATTATAAAAGTGTGTCTATTGGGTGATGTATTAATAAAAGTATGTCTATTGGGTGATGTATTATAAAAGTGTGTCTATTGGGTGATGTATTAATAAAAGTAGGTCTATTGGGTGATGTATTATAAATTGGGTCTATTGGGTGATGTATTATAAAAGTATGTCTATTGGGTGATGTATTATAAAAGTAGGTCTATTGGGTGATGTATTATAAAAGTAGGTCTATTGGGTGATGTATTATAAAAGTAGGTCTATTGGGTGATGTATTATAAAAGTGTGTCTATTGGGTGATGTATTATAAAAGTATGTCTATTGGGTGATGTATTATAAAAGTAGGTCTATTGGGTGATGTATTATAAAAGTAGGTCTATTGGGGGTTGTATTATAAAAGTGTGTCTATTGGGTGATGTATTATAAAAGTAGGTCTATTTTGTGATGTATTATAAAAGTAGGTCTATTGGGGGTTGTATTATAAAAGTGTGTCTATTGGGTGATGTATTATAAAAGTAGGTCTATTGGGTGATGTATTATAAAAGTAGGTCTATTGGGGGTTGTATTATAAAAGTGTGTCTATTGGGTGATGTATTATAAAAGTGTGTCTATTGGGTGATGTATTATAAAGGTAGGTCTATTGGATGATGTTGGTTAACATAACTCAACTAGGTCAAGTATGATAATAGTAGGTCAACAAGGAGAAGTGGGAATACATTGAGGTAAACGAATACTTCTGTTCTACCTAATTCATGAGGCCCTTAAGTCATCTTTGGCGTTCCGACATGTCAGTTGCCAGCAGTTTGTGTGGACTTATACCCAGAAACTCATAGAATAGCCATAGACTAGCAGCTTGACATGTTATAACCACGCAGTGTAGTGACAGACTAGCCCTTTGACATAAGACTCAATTTTATCTGTTCGTTCGTCCGTCGATACGACGAGGACCACTCTAGTCATCCGAGGGTTGTAGACCGCTGGTATGGGATGGATGACAAAAGTGACTTGCGCGGTGATTTGGATTAAAGTGAGAAGGAGTTGCGCAGTTCGTCGATCTCACTCTCTCGCCCAAGGCCATCTTATCCAGCGGCAGGACTAAGTCGAGACGGCTGGTGATGGAGACGGGTGCAGTGGATGGCCATGATGTCCTGTGTGTCTTGTCATGCCCTTAGCGTTCCACAACGCTTTGCTGAGATTCGCCTTTTTGACCGTTGACCAACTAGTGGTTCCTCCGCTCTGTCCACCGAATCCAGTCTTCACGTGCATAGATAGACATATCTAGATCACCGAGGGTTTGAGACCCGTCGGCTACCCTCACCAGGTTTAGCCAGCCAATTTTATCTAGCAACTTAACATAAGACAATGTTATCTAGTGACAGACTAGCAACTTAACATAAGACAATGTTATCTAGTGACAGACTAGCAACTTGACATAAGACAATGTTATCTAGTGACAGACTAGCAACTTGACATAAGACAATGTTATCTAGTGACAGACTAGCAACTTGACATAAGACAATGTTATATAGGGATAGACTAGCAACTTGACATAAGACAATGTTATATAGGGATAGACTAGCAACTTGACATAAGACAATGTTATCTAGTGACAGACTAGCAACTTGACATAAGACAATGTTATCTAGTGACAGACTAGCAACTTGACATAAGACAATGTTATCTAGTGACAGACTAGCAACGTGACATAAGACAATGTTATCTAGTGACAGACTAGCAACTTGACATAAGACAATGTTATCTAGTGACAGACTAGCAACTTGACATAAGACAATGTTATCTAGTGACAGACTAGCAACTTGACATAAGACAATGTTATCTAGTGACAGACTAGCAACTTGACATAAGACAATGTTATCTAGTGACAGACTAGCAACTTGACATAAGACAATGTTATCTAGTGACAGACTAGCAACTTGACATAAGACAATGTTATCTAGTGACAGACTAGTAACTTGACATAAGACAATGTTATCTAGTGACAGACTAGCAACTTGACATAAGACAATGTTATCTAGTGACAGACTAGCAACTTGACATAAGACAATGTTATCTAGTGACAGACTAGCAACTTGACATAAGACAATGTTATCTAGTGACAGACTAGCAACTTGACATAAGACAATGTTATCTAGTGATGGACTAGCAACTTGACATAAGACAATGTTATCTAGTGACAGACTAGCAACTTGACATAAGACAATGTTATCTAGTGACAGACTAGCAACTTGACATAAGACAATGTTATCTAGTGACAGACTAGCAACTTGACATAAGACAATGTTATCTAGTGACAGACTAGCAACTTGACATAAGACAATGTTATCTAGTGACAGACTAGCAACTTGACATAAGACAATGTTATCTAGTGACAGACTAGCAACTTGACATAAGACAATGTTATCTAGTGACAGACTAGCAACTTGACATAAGACAATGTTATCTAGTGACAGACTAGCAACTTGACATAAGACAATGTTATCTAGTGACAGACTAGCAACTTGACATAAGACAATGTTATCTAGTGACAGACTAGCAACTTGACATAAGACAATGTTATCTAGTGACAGACTAGCAACTTGACATAAGACAATGTTATCTAGTGACAGACTAGCAGCTTGACATAAGACTCAATGTTATAACCCCACAGTCTAGTGACAGACTAGCAGCTTGACATAAGACTCAATGTTATAACCCCCAGTCTAGTGACAGACTAGCAGCTTGACATAAGACTCAATGTCATAACCCCCCAGTCTAGTGACAGACTAGCAGCTTGACATAAGACTCAATGTTATAACCCCACAGTCTAGTGACAGACTAGCAGCTTGACATAAGACTCAATGTTATAACCCCACAGTCTAGTGACAGACTAGCAGCTTGACATAAGACTCAATGTTATAACCCCCAGTCTAGTGACAGACTAGCAGCTTGACATAAGACTCAATGTTATAACCCCACAGTCTAGTGACAGACTAGCAGCTTGACATAAGACTCAATGTTATAACCCCACAGTCTAGTGACAGACTAGCAGCTTGACATAAGACTCAATGTTATAACCCCACAGTCTAGTGACAGACTAGCAGCTTGACATAAGACTCAATGTTATAACCCCACAGTCTAGTGACAGACTAGCAGCTTGACATAAGACTCTATGTTATAACCCCACAGTCTAGTGACAGACTAGCAGCTTGACATAAGACTCAATGTTATAACCCCACAGTCTAGTGACAGACTAGCAGCTTGACATAAGACTCAATGTTTAACCCCGCAGTCTAGTGACAGACTAGCAGCTTGACATAAGACTCAATGTTATAACCCCGCAGTCTAGTGACAGACTAGCAGCTTGACATAAGACTCAATGTTATAACCCCACAGTCTAGTGACAGACTAGCAGCTTGACATAAGACTCAATGTTATAACCCCACAGTCTAGTGACAGACTAGCAGCTTGACATAAGACTCAATGTTATAACCCCGCAGTCTAGTGACAGACTAGCAGCTTGACATAAGACTCAATGTTATAACCCCACAGTCTAGTGACAGACTAGCAGCTTGACATAAGACTCTATGTTATAACCCCACAGTCTAGTGACAGACTAGCAGCTTGACATAAGACTCAATGTTATAACCCCACAGTCTAGTGACAGACTAGCAGCTTGACATAAGACTCAATGTTATAACCCCGCAGTCTAGTGACAGACTAGCAGCTTGACATAAGACTCAATGTTATAACCCCGCAGTCTAGTGACAGACTAGCAGCTTGACATAAGACTCAATGTTATAACCCCGCAGTCTAGTGACAGACTAGCAGC
>CALYLW010000222.1:340000-482500 GCA_944989445.1 Ampullaceana balthica
TTTGTGACAGGGGGGAGGGGGGAGTTAAAAATCGTCAAAAATAGCGTGACGTACTTTATGGACGGCCCCTTATGCCATATTTCTCTTTTTAAAGAATATTTCTGCACGGTGAAAAATGTTTGTTATAAGCAGCATTTATAAAGCAAATGAAATGAAGTGTCCAAGACATGCAGATTACACAAGACATGGATTCACAGAGTTCAAAGAGATAACGTATTTAATGTCTATTCATCCGTGAAAGTAAATAGTCCAAAAATTTTAGATTTAGCCAAAAAGCTACACATATTTCAGTCTGCTTAAAATATATTTATATTTCTCTCTGATTTTCTGCCCGATATCATTAGCTTTAACCAGAAAGAATTGCCAGAACCGTCCCACTGAATGCGACGACCTATTTTTTTTTAATAACAATTTAAATTAAGGCTGTTAACGATAAATTTAATTTAATCGCTAACTTTTGAAAAATTAAACGTTTAATTAATCGTTAATTTCGATTAAAGCCAAAAAGTTGAAATTTATGGTGTCATAAGTAACATTTATTAAAGTACTTGTCGAAAATCGAAATAACACTGGAATGTCTTCTTTATATGACATCTTTTAACCAACAACGCAAACAGACAAGTGTATTGACATTATTTGGTTCAAGTGAAGAGCGGGTCTTATTGACAATATAACCAGCCGAGCTGAACAATCGTTCACATAGCTTTAGATTGTCTCAGCTGAAGTTTCTGATACTGTAGTGGATGTTTGGTTTGCAGGTGATATGTAAGCAAAGTGTTAGAACCATGGTAGCAATGTTCCCTTTAAGCAGCGCTGGCTGCGCAGATATTTGACCGACGCCACGAAGGAGTTTAGAATCACCGCGCAGCAAATTTTGTAAAATATTGCACAAAAAATGGACGTTGTGCAACTTTGCACACGAGTTTTTTTTAAACTTTGCACACGACCATCGAAGCTTAGACTTAGAGGGAACATTGCATGGTAGGCAAACGATTTCTCTCAATGGACACAATAACCTTTATCAACATTTTGAACATTCACGTCAGTCAATAGTTTAAAACCAAAATGTTCGTGTAATCGTCCGGAAATTAGTTTATATTTATCGGCCAAAATATGTTTACTTTTTGACTTCCAGTACATTTATATTGGTGGGTCGATTAATCGTTAAAAAAATTTTTAATCGTTAAAAATTGTTAACGATTAATCGAGAAATTAATCGTTAATTTCCGCAGCCCTAATTTAAATATTTCTCTGTAAATTATAATACGAAAATTGACGACATTAACAGAACAACTTATAAGGCAATCTTACACAGACTTTGCCACACAACACTAGGGCAATCTTTACAAAGACTTTGCCACACTAAACTAGGGCAATCCAACACAGACTTTTCACACTACACTAAGGCAATCCTACACAAACTTTCCACACTACACTAAGGCAATCCAACACAGACTTTCCACACTACACTAGGGCAATCCAACACAGACTTTCCACACTACACTAGGGCAATCCAACACATACTTTCCACACTACACTAGGGCAATCCAACACAGACTTTCCACACTACGCTAATGGAATCTAAGACACACTACAAAAGGGCAATCTAACACAGGGCACACAAGTGCACTACACTAGAACAACCTAGCATGCACCAAAAGAGAGCCCTGTTATACACTAGAATGAAACGACAGAAACCGCTACATTTGAAGGCTACACTTCTGAAATATTTCAGTCCATGACATGTTAGAAACTGGTGGTTGTAAGAAATGTACACGATTTCTTTATTCAAAAGTTTTTAAATTCCTTATCTTAACTTCCAAATCTTGTCGTCATCTCTGTCGTTCACTGTCGGGCGGAAAATCAAAAGTAAAAAATGACCCACTTTCCGTGATGCTATCGAGCTGAAATTTCGCACATAGACTTGTGTCACCTAACAATGAATTATATCAAACTTTCAGATCGATCGAAAGTACCGTAATTAAATTAATGCATTTTTAGTTTATCTCTATGTAATTCAATGTCGCCGTTTTTATTGTTCGCCTTCCACGTGCCACTTGAGTTCAGTCCAGCCATCAATGTCCACAGCCCTTGTCATCCCCCGGTTTTAAAGCCAGGGGAGTTCAGTCAGTTTCAGTCTGTAAATGTTTGTCGCGCGATGCGTATCATATTGAACTTAATACTTTTAGTTATGTCTCATATATAAGTCAAAAACTTTGTTTTTACGGGTTTCTTAATTTTTTACTTCACAATATTACATTAGCTTTGAGCTTGGTGAGTGCGGGGAAAAATGGTATGGGGGGTATCAACACCCCTCCCCCAGTCCATGTCGTATTAAGGCGAGGAGTTCAGTGGAGCATATTACTACAGAATGAATGTGGGGCAAGAAAACGTCTGGTATTATGAAGTACACCCCCCCTCCGTCCCGCATATCATTTCCTGGTCCCACCGGTCTAGTGTGGTATCAATCTTAAATTTGACAGTCATTTCATATTAGTAACGAAACGATGGACGTGAATGTGCCTGGAACCACATCTTGAAACTAAGGCATTGCATATTCAAGTCTATATGGGAATATTATTTCTTTGTGAATATTATGTGCATGTGAATGGAATCTAAGATCGCCATCAGTCGAATAGATGGTTAAAATTATTGAACAATTAATGAAGTTAGTCTAGAAGTTAGTCTTGAAGTTAGTCGGTCACCGATGAAGATCAAAATTCTGTTTTGTAAAGTCTTGTTTCGAATACCTTACAGTTCGTCTTTAAACATATAGAAAATGTCTTTAAGGAACATAAGATAGACATATATTTAAAGACACGAGAAATGTAAGAAAACTTTGAAGTGTCTGTTTTGTAGAAAAAAATTGGGGGAAGGTGTCACTTTCTGTTTCTAAAGTCCTTTTCACTGTGTCTAAATTTAAAAAAAAATCATTTTCAACACATTGTATAGAATTTTGTGTGGATTCCTTACTTTTGTGTTTTGATTCTTTAATTCTTTTGTGTTGATCTTTTGTTTTGGTTTTCTGTTTCTTGAGTTCTGTTACAGGATACGTCATAAACGTGGTTTGACCTAGAGCAAGGAAAGTTAAGGAGTAAAGATCCAAGGCCCGGTCATGAAAGAGGGAAAACGTATTCACGATAGAAATAAGTGTAAAGTATTAAAGTCATAGAGATATAGGGATAGAAGACTTGTATCAAACAGATCTACTAAGAGCTGTATTGATAGAAGACTTGTATCAAACAGATCTACAAAGAGCTGTATTGATAGAAGACTTGTATCAAACAGATCTACTAAGAGCTGTATTGATAGAAGACTTGTATCAAACAGATCTACAAAGAGCTGTTGTGATAGAAGACTTGTATCAAACAGATCTACTAAGAGCTGTATTGATAGAAGACTTGTATCAAACAGATCTACTAAGAGCTGTATTGATAGAAGACCTGTATCAAACAGATCTACTAAGAGCTGTTGTGATAGAAGACTTGTATCAAAGAGATCTACTAAGAGCTGTATTGATAGAAGACCTGTATCAAACAGATCTACTAAGAGCTGTTGTGATAGAAGACTTGTATCAAAGAGATCTACTAAGAGCTGTATTGATAGAAGACCTGTATCAAACAGATCTACTAAGAGCTGTTGTGATAGAAGACTTGTATCAAAGAGATCTACTAAGAGCTGTATTGATAGAAGACTTGTATCAAACATATCTACAAAGAGCTGTTGTGATAGAAGACTTGTATCAAACAGATCTACTAAGAGTTGTTATGATAGGAGACTTGTATCAAACAGATCTACAAAGAGCTGTTGTCATAGAAGAATTGTATAAAACAGATCTACTAAGAGCTGTTGTGATAGAAGACTTGTATCAAACAGATCTACTTACAACTGTGGTTATAGAAGACTTGTATCAAAAGTTCAAACTTACCGTGAAATTTTCGGTTCGCTGACTGCCGGTTGTAATGCCGAGTGTGCCGGATATCATGCTGCTGACAAGTTGTGTACGGCACGGAAAAGTTCATGATGTAGGCCAGTGACGTCAAGACGGTCAGCCACCTGAAGACTGTCCCACCTGGACTGGTATACTCCATCGTGTCACCAGAATCACCTGGACCACAAAAGCTGTGGCCGTGACCTAAACTTCCGGTCATTCAACATTTTCATCAACATTTCATCTGACTCCCTGGTAGTTTCGAATACACAAACACCTCGTAAGTCACCGATTGGTCAGCACACGCCACACCGGAACTTTAACACATTACACTTCTGACTTAGTATTACAACACTGACCAGGATATGAGCCTGTTTATCCAACTCCAAAATTAGAAAGTTTTCAAGAACGCTCACTGGATAATTTGTAAGAACACACCAGTATTTAGAACTTAGGAAGATACAGGACACACAAGTCGACGATGAAACCTATTTTAGAATGCTGACTAAATGACGCATTAAGACCAGGTTTTGCCTGCAGGTAAGGGTTGTACAGATCACTGAAGATATTCAATCGATTACCTGGGCAGCCGTGTGATCGAAAGTCAGTGATAACGTGGGAAAACAAAGGTGATTGTTGTACCACTTACCTATCCGAACTTTGTCATCAACGTGACATCGTGTCACGTGTGCGGTCGAACTGCACCTAAATATATAGTTGACAGTGCAGTATACTAGTTTTAATGTCAATTAAACATACGGCAAGCACCCACTGTCGAACAGAAACTCAACAAGCCCAGTAATTACTAACAACTGAATAATTCAACCAGTTCCACTATAAGGGCCCAAAAATTATGTGCTACGCCCACCAATAACTCACAGGCCGACAAGCCCTACAAGTAGCAATCAAGACCAACCAGTCAACCAGAATCTCAAAGGTCCACCAGTAGCCTGTCCTCCATAAACTCTTTAGGCCCTCATGTAGCTCTCTATCCCACCAGTAACTCAATAGGCCCACCAATAACTTTCTAGGCCCACCAGTATCTCTCTAGGCCAAATAGTAACACTCTAGGCCCACCAGTAACACTCTAGGCCCACCAGTAACACTCTAGGCCCACCAGTAACACTCTAGGCCCACCAGTAACACTCTAGGCCCACCAGTAACTCTCTAGGCCCACCAGTAACTCTCTATGCCCACCAATAACTCTATAGGCCCACCAGTATCTCTCTAGACCCACCAGTAACTCTCTAGGCCCACCAGTATCTCTCTAGGCCCACCAGTAACTCTCTAGGCCCACCAGTAACACTCTAGGCCCACCAGTAACACTCTAGGCCCACCAGTAACACCCTAGGCCCACCAGTAACACTCTAGGCCCACCAGTAACACTCTAGGCCCACCAGTAACACTCCAGGCCCACCAGTAACACTCTAGGCCCATCAGTAACTCTCTAGGCCCACCAGTATCTCTCTAGGCCCACCAGAAACTCTCTAGGCCCACCAGTAACTCAATAGGCCCACCAATAACTTTCTAGGCCCACCAGTAACACTCTAGGCCCACCAGTAACTCTCTAGGCCCACCATTATCTCTCTAGGCCCACCAGTAACTCTCTAAGCCCACCAGTAACTCTCTAGGCCCACCATTATCTCTCTAGGCCCACCAGTAACTATCTAGACGCACCAGTAACTCCATAGACGCGCTCGAATCTTTTGCGAAAACTAGGGGTCCATTAATAACTCACAGGCGCCTGCTAACTGTAACTCCTAAAAGCGACGTGACTGAGACCTCTCTTTAACGATGTTATATCCTGACCGGGTTGCGGGGCGCTAGACTCAAGAGTAAGCATTCGGTCACGGGTAACTAGGTCCACGAGTCCAGATCACACTAAACTGCTATTAACTTCTAACACAAACCCGCTCCTCTCTGTTCAACGGACTAATCGCTTCACGAGCTCGCTTCCGGTAGTGAAAAGAAATTGAGAAATGAGAGTTAACGGAGGGCGCGATCTCATGGCTCGTGATTTCCCCAAACATGCGCCAGGCTCCATTAAAGACCTGCCTGTAAGTAGAGCGTGAAAAGTATTGTCACCCCAGCTGGAATCAGTTCACCGACTTATCGCTTCTATCAATCGGTTTCTGGAGTCGTTCCATGAGTCAGAAATAAAAGGAAATTAGACCACATTACACCTCCCTGCAGTCAGTGGACATCAAACTATTGCTACTCAAAGGCGGATTGAGGAGGGGAAAATTTACCCGGGTACCCGCTCAACACGGAACAAACGAAAAGATTGTTCGACACGGAACGATGAGAGGAATGTAAAACAATGGCTGCAGTGTTTCGATAAATGACTTCTGTATAGGTTATTTAACATTCAATAAGTTAACGACTTCACGTGTTGATGTGTCATGGTGTGGTTGTATAGCCTCACCTACTGATGTGTCATGATGTGGTTGTATAACTTCACCTATTGATGTGTCATAGTGTGGTTGTATAGCTTCACGTGTTGATGTGTCATGGTGTGGTTGTATAATTTCACGTGTTGATGTGTCATGGTGTGGTTGTATAACTTCACGTGTTGATGTGTCATGGTGTGGTTGTATAGCTTCACGTGTTGATGTGTCATAGTGTGGTTGTATAGCTTCACGTGTTGATGTGTCATGGTGTGGTTTTATAGCTTCACGTGTTGATGTGTCATGGTGTGGTTGTATAGCTTCACGTGTTGATGTGTCATAGTGTGGTTGTAAAGCTTCACGTGTTGATGTGTCATGGTGTGGTTGTATAGCTTCACGTGTTGATGTGTCATGGTGTGGTTGTATAGCTTCACGTGTTGATGTGTCATAGTGTGGTTGTATAGCTTCACGTGTTGATGTGTCATGGTGTGGTTGTATAACTTCACGTGTTGATGTGTCATGGTGTGGTTGTATAACTTCACGTGTTGATGTGTCATGGTGTGGTTGTATAACTTCACGTGTTGATGTGTCATGGTGTGGTTGTATAACTTTACGTGTTGATGTGTCATGGTGTGGTTGTATAACTTCACGTGTTGATGTGTCATGGTGTGGTTGTATAGCTTCACGTGTTGATGTGTCATAGTGTGGTTGTATAGCTTCACGTGTTGATGTGTCATGGTGTGGTTTTATAGCTTCACGTGTTGATGTGTCATGGTGTGGTTGTATAGCTTCACGTGTTGATGTGTCATAGTGTGGTTGTATAGTTTCACGTGTTGATGTGTCATGGTGTGGTTGTATAGCTTCACGTGTTGATGTGTCATAGTGTGGTTGTATAGCTTCACGTGTTGATGTGTCATGGTGTGGTTGTATAACTTCACGTGTTGATGTGTCATGGTGTGGTTGTATAACTTCACGTGTTGATGTGTCATGGTGTGGTTGTATAACTTCACGTGTTGATGTGTCATGGTGTGGTTGTATAACTTCTCGTGTTGATGTGTCATGGTGTGGTTGTATAACTTCACGTGTTGATGTGTCGTGGTGTGGTTGTATAACTTCACGTGTTGATGTGTCATGGTGTGGTTGTATAACTTCACGTGTTGATGTGTCATGGTGTGGTTGTATAACTTCACGTGTTGATGTGTCATGGTGTGGTTGTATAACTTCACGTGTTGATGTGTCATGGTGTGGTTGTATAACTTCACGTGTTGATGTGTCATGGTGTGGTTGTATAACTTCACGTGTTGATGTGTCATGGTGTGGTTGTATAACTTCACGTGTTGATGTGTCATGGTGTGGTTGTATAACTTCACGTGTTGATGTGTCATGGTGTGTTTGTATAACTTCACCTATTGATGTGTCATGGTGTGGTTGTATAACCTCACGTGTTGATGTGTCATGGTGTGGTTGTATAACTTCACGTGTTGATGTGTCATGGTGTGGATGTATAACTTCACGTGTTGATGTGTCATGGTGTGGTTGTATAACTTCACCTATTGATGTGTCATGGTGTGGTTGTATAACTTCACGTGTTGATGTGTCATGGTGTGGTTGTATAACTTCACGTGTTGATGTATCATGGTGTGGTTGTACAACTTCACGTGTTGATGTGTCATGGTGTGGTTGTACAACTTCACGTGTTGATGTGTCATGGTGTGGTTGTACAACTTCACGTGTTGATGCGTCATGGTGTGGTTGTATAACTAATTTTATTCGAGATATTCTAAAGGCTTGCTTTAATCCAACTACAAATAAGAGGCTCAATTAATTTGTTTAGAACTATCAATATATATTTTAAATATTTCCTTTTAAAAAAGACTGCACCTGTTGACCACTGAAGGTGTGGTATATTGACCCTGAAATAGCTACTAACCATCAGCCTCTATGTATAAACACAGTGTCCAACACTCTTAGAAGAAATCCAGTGATGAATTCTGTATAGAAAGCTCTTCCACAAATCACATGTTAATCCAACAGAATAAAAGGGGAAAGCACTCGGACAGCCTTGGGCCTCACAGACAGTCGCGAGTAAACGGAAACCGGGGATATTGGAAGTGTAGATAACTCTCGGGAGATTCCAGCACCAGCGCCGCCAAGCGAGGGTTTGTTTTGATCCTAAATACGAGTTTTGTCCCTCGGATAGATCACAGTTCTCGAACCTATTGGAAACATTCAAATATGTTTGATCAGGGCGCTGAGGACCTGGACGATGGGATCCCGGCACTGACAGCCCAATTGATGAGTCAAGGTCCCTATTGGCTCCCTGGAGTTCCACAATTGTCGGCTGTGCGATAATGAACGATGGGTATTTGGTCGACTTCCGGCTGATGGCTGTCTGAAATTGAAACATAGAGGGACGTTACTGTGAAACTCTTGACTAAACGTTGGTGGTGCCGCTGTGTGTGGGGGTGGTGGTGTGCGTGGGTTGAGATGTGTATGTGTGTGAGGGAGGAGGGCCTGGGGTGAGTGTGTGTGTGTGAGGAGGGGGTGGTGGTGGAAGAACAATTATTGGACACCCGGAGAGAGGGACTGCTGGGAAATGATCATGATTTGTTGAGGACACGTGATATTTTGACAATGATTTCATCAAGAAAAATGTGAATACAATAATTGTGATGTGATGTGTGAATACAAGAATTGTGATGTGATGTGTGAATACAAGAATTGTGATGTGATGTGTGAATACAAGAATTGTGATGTGATGTGTGAATACAAGAATTGTGATGTGATGTGTGAATACAAGAATTGTGATGTGATGTGTGAATTTGTTTTGTGGCTTGTCAGCGCTGATACCGGAAAAAGTTAGATCACGAGATGTCACTAGGATATGATAGTATTTTTAGACCAACTAGTTCTTTTATCACTTTAGAACTACTAGTAAATTATATAGTAAAACGCACTCAAAATAGTGAGTTAAGGTTATTGCCTACTTGTTACGCCTTTATAACATACTAGTAACAAAGCCCGCCCAAGGACGGGAATAAGTGTAGGGTGACCTGTGAAGTTCATGGACGATATCTTTTGGTAGTTGTTATGCTGAAGCGTTTGCAGGACATTGTCGTCGCAGGGCAAGGGATGTGGACAACAACAGAAAAACAGCAAAAACAACAACAATAGCAACAAAAACAAAACAACAACAACAAAACAAAAACAACAACAACAGCAAAACAAAAACAACAACAACAGCAAAACAACAACAGCAGCAACAACAAAACAAAAACAACAAAACAACAACAACAAAATAAAAACTACAACAACACAACAACAACAAAAAACAACAAAAACAAAACAACAACAATAACAGCAAGAAAAAACAAACAACACTTAAAACTCTTGCCACTACCCCCCAGGACCATCAAGGAAAAAGCAGAATTGTCATTGGAATAAGCGGCAGGCATCACTTCAAGATGGGAACAACATAATGAATTATGACAAAAAAACTACACCAAAAATAACTCGTTTTGAACCTCCGAGTAATATGTAAATTTTTCTCCGCTAGTGATTGGCTGTAGGAGTCATATGTGTTTGAGGACCAATCGCTATAGATGACGGGACAGAAAGGACAGAAACTTGCCTTTTATTATATAGGATAACTGCAGGATGTGCTTTGTTACGATTGCCTTAAGATAATGTCCAGATGACCTATTAATAAAACTTAGATTTTTAAAAAAAAGTCCTTTAACATTGTTCTCATAGTAAGTTCTGTGCGTCAGCACTGAGTGGTGTTTATATTGTGAAAGCAACATTTTATGTGAGGTGTTACAAAATATTAAATTTTAAAAAAGGATTGAATAACAAATTTGTTTGTCTCTTTAAAATTTGGAGCAGCCTCGATATGTTGTTTACGAGATGAAGTTCGTGCTACCCACAAGGTGAGAACTTCTTTAAAGTAGGTGAATAACAGATGTGACGCTAACTAACAAGTTTGTATTCGTATGCAATTTGAGGGGAATATCCTAGTATTGTACGCAGTTTGAGGGGAATATCCTAGTATCGTACGCAGTTTGAGGGGAATATCCTAGTATCGTACACAATTTGAGGGGAATATTCTAGTATCGTAAGCAATTTTAGGGTAATATCCTAACATCGTACGCAATTTGAAGGGAATATCCTAGTATCATACACAATTTCAGGGGAATATCCTAGTATCATACACAATTTGAGGGGAATATCCTAGTATCATACACAATTTGAGGGGAATATCCTAGTATCATACACAATTTGAGGGGAATATCCTAGTATCATACACAATTTGAGGGGAATATCCTAGTATCATACACAATTTGAGGGGAATATCCTAGTATCATACACAATTTGAGGGGAATATCCTAGTATCATACACAATTTGAGGGGAATATCCTAGTATCATACACAATTTGAGGGGAATATCCTAGTATCATACACAATTTGAGGGGAATATCCTAGTATCGTACACAATTTTAGGGGAATATCCTAGTATCGTACACAATTTGAAGGGAATATCCTATATTATAAACCAGGCAACGACTCTTTGGTTTATAATTATATTATAGTTTTACCACAGTATTAGGAACGAATTTGTAAAATCAACAATTTAGAAGAAAAAAAATTAGAGAAAACATCAACACAGAAATGAAGTGGAAACTATAAGAGACTTAGGCATATCAACAAATGGTTAAAATGAAAGTAGAAATACCCCAAATATAAACTACCAAGAACTTCATTATAAGTGTAAAATAGAAAAAATGAGATTTTAAAAGAGTGGAAATGTTGAAACTCATAGGTTTATATAGTCAGGCACACCAAGAGGCTGAAAGGATGCAGATATCGCATGTCTGTAGAGGGAAGACAAGATCAGACTTCTATTGCTGCTAACGGAGATAAGACCGGGGCACAAGAATGTAGATATAACATAGCTTTAGACATGGCCAGACTTCTATGGCTGCTACCAGAGATGATAATCCTCAATATTTTCAATGTAGCAAGTTGGGTTTAGCCTCGCTACCAAATTGTTAAACAATAATACGACGTGATGGAGATAAGTATTGACGAAGAAATGGATGTAAAGGGAATGTATCTAAGATAAGCAATGGCAAGAAAGGCTTCACGTGTGTGATAATAGAAATGGAGATCTCAACATGGCTATATTTATATATGTCACACAAAATACAAGGGAACTAGAGAGATTCGCACTTGGAGAATCTGGCGGGAGCAAGACAATGATTCTTACACTTGTATTTCAAGCATATGCACGCTTGGCTGGTAAAATAAGGATGGCATAACTCCACTTAATGAAACTTAAAAATCATTATAGCTAATGTAACAAGAAAACTTGAAGTGTAGTGAAGATATCCTTGGGGCTCGGGGGATATCATTGTTGATTCTATTAGCCCATCACCTATTATCATATCTCAAGTGTTTGGTGTCTGTTTTTAAAAGAAATAGTTTACATGTGACATTATCTTCCACCAACTATATGTGAAGTACAATAGAAGATTATGAAATGCATTAAATATGGAGAACCCTAACACAAACCTGGCTCATAACAGACAACGATAGACAACTCGATAAGTAGAATCAAAAGAAAGGGAGAGAATTCGAGTCAGTTCCTGAATAAACATGGTTTCAGTCAAGGGGAATCACTATCAAGTATCCTGCTTATCATCAAATTAGAAACAAATTATGGAAAACATTCGTGTAAGAAACAGTGTAACTTATAAATACGTCCAGAGAATACAGAACCACAATCCTTATATGATCGAAGATCGCAGTACCTGGCATGAATAGATGACGTAGATCTACGGACCAAAACCTAAATGACTAAATTAAATCATTCAATGAAGTTGGCAATTTCAAGTTAAGGCTGACCTTGAAAAGTCAGACATACTACGACATATGTTTATCTCACGAGCACACGTAATGATAACAATGTGAAAATAAGCTACCCCGCCACTGAGAAATTTGCTAGTGTCAAATATCTCGGAGCTCCTATAAACAAGTGCAAGGCAATTTTGAGACTGGTTGAAAGAAAGTGTAGCAGCAGACAGAAGTTCATCTATGAAACCAACAATTTTACTTGGCCGTAACAACGTTTGGCGTAGAATTAAAAAGAGCAGCAGACAGCACACATGAAAGATCTGATGAATATTTTTTTTCATCTTGGGTGCCGCCCATAAAGTACGCCACGCTTCAGAGTTGGGAGGAGTCTAAGACATGCAGTGTGGCAGTGGGGGGGGGAGGGTTAGGGAGTAATAATGATATTGTGTGACCTATTATTCTTTAAGAAATTTTTTTTAAAAGCAAACGTTTAACTAAATTATGGATTCGTTTACAGATTTTGACAGAGGAAAGCGGGTGGGGGCCAACTATTTCCTACAGAAGCATGACGCACTGGACGGAAGGTCCGACACCAAACATCACATGCTCAACACACGTGTGATAAATTCTCACGGTCCGGTGGTACCCGATAATCGATGCAAGTCAAGATGTATACAAACAGGAAACACATTTATGGAATACCTAAAATAGAGAATCCTGGAATGCCATTGCACGAATTTTACTGTATCAATTGTAAAAAGACGCATCCATAGTAAAACATTTATTAAATCAGGATTGTATTGGACAGGGAAAACTACATGAGCAAGTGGCACAGCTTTATGACTGAAACGAACAAAATGCCTATCCTTACAAAACATATCATTCCAACAACCTATCATTCCAACAACCTATCATTCCAACAACCTATCATTCCAACAACCTATCCTTCCAACAACCTATCCTTCCAACAACCTATCATTCCAACAACATATCATTCCAACAACCTATCATTCCAACAACCTTTCATTTCTACACATATTTATTCCATTCCAGCATTTGATTATTCCAACTTATTCCAGTAACCCATGATCATTAAAAAAAATTAAAACAAGCTTATCATTCAAAGAAGTACTATTAAAATAATATATTATTCCAACAACACTTTATTCCCAAAAACTAACATTCCAACAACACTTTATTCCCACAAGCTATCATTCCAACAACACTTTATTCCCACAAGCTATCATTCCAACAACACTTTATTCCCACAAGCTATCATTCCAACAACACTTTATTCCCAAAAACTATAATTCCAACAACACTTTATTCCCACAAGCTATCATTCCAACAACACTTTATTCCCACAAGCTATCATTCCAACAACACTTTATTCCCACAAGCTATCATTCCAACAACACTTTATTCCCACAAACTATCATTCCAACAACACTTTATTCCCACAAGCTATCATTCCAACAACACTTTATTCCGACAAGCTATCATTCCAACTACACTTTATTCCCACAAGCTATCATTCCAACAACACTTTATTCCCACAAGCTATCATTCCAACAACACTTTATTCCCACAAGCTATCATTCCAACAACACTTTATTCCCACAAGCTATCATTCCAACAACACTTTATTCCCACAAGCTATCATTCCAACAACCTTACCATCTTCCCAACATATTGTCAAGGAACAATAAAGGACGCGGCGCGTGTCCGCATTATATAAAGGGAGGGAAGCGCGTTATAAAACACGGGAAACCTGATCCGACAGACGACATATTTGGCGCCATAAACTTTAATGGACGACTCATATTAATGGTCTTGCATCCCTGGCTGACACATCTCAGCAAGGGGTGCTAACCACCCTCCACCCACGCCCTCTTGTTCCCCTCGTCTGTACACTCTGCCGAGTGAGCGCCGGGAAACAAACAGCGCACAACTCAACTCGTGGAGCCCTCCCCTTTCCTCGACTGTTGTTTTTCATCTCTCAGAAACTGAGCCAGTAATAAGCCATTAACGACAAGTTACAATTGGTAGCCAGCCCGTCATTATGTGGATTGTTTTACTAAGTGGGACGCTGGCTGAAAGGTTCTCGACATTTCTAAGAGGTTCTCAATATTTCAACATTTCTGAAAGCTTTCATGATTGCTGTTAAAATAAATTAAAATCTTGTTTTAAAGAGTTTAAATGCCATACCTTTTTTAAATAGATCTAACGAAACATTTTGGTTAGTGAATAAGTCAATCAGTAAATATAAATAAACTAGATACGACCCGTGGCGTAGCGTACGCAGCAGACTTGCTCATAGATAGTGCAAATATAGGGTGGAATGAACGGACACAAACAGCAGCACGAAGAAATGAGAACAACGAGAGTGACCTTCGGGGGGGAGAGCCGCCGACGCAGTGTTGGTCTCTAGACATGCGCTCTGCGGTTGTTCCCTGCACCCACCCACACCCTGTACAACCCTCGCTTGCCAACCATATACTGTGATTGGTCGACCCTAGCTAGGGCCATTCGTCCTGCTTATTTTCTCGCATCTCGTGCATGTCCTAATTTCTGGCGAATTATAAATATACCCGGTATTCATATCCAACAATGGATTTTCCACTATACCACCGCAGCTAAGTTTTTATTTTATTTTATTTATTTCTCTGTTTTTTTCTTTATATTTATTCCTGCCAAAACATTAGTTGTTTTGTGACGTCCTGTCAGGTATATATATATACTGTGTTCAAATAACAGAAGAATAAGAAAATGTCTGTAACAAAAGACTAATCTCATTAAAGCCAACGGGATATGCTAGGAAAACGTTTATTTACGAAAATTAAAGATATCACAACTAAAAATTGAAATTTCATTTAATATCATATGCAGTTGACGTACCATAATTTTCAAAATTAATCTATTCCCATATACATTCAACATATTATATTACTCCCAAATAATGAACCAGTAAATGTAATGTCAAATGTGCCAGTCTATCAAGCGTTTCCATAGTAAAAGAAGTCCATTTGTGATCGAAGTTAATGCGGTTTCTTTAGAGATTGAGTCTCAAAGATGGCTTCAACGTGTATAAGTCACCAAGGGATTAAAAAAAATATTTAAAAAAATATATAGGCCAGACATGTTGCACCCAAAGACCTTTTTACAAAAACCTACACCCTATCGATTGTGTAGCCATTGTCCCGTTCTTAACAATCAATATGGCCAGCAAGCGGTTGTTTTGATTTTAAAGAACATACTTTAAAAAAAAATGATGTCACCTACCAATCTATCGTTCTCTTAGGTAGACACGGTAAGTCAGTACTTGGTATCTGATATCTGCAACTTGCGGCTTCCTCTTGCGTTAGACGGGAAGGGGATAGAATCGACGTTTTTGTAACTTTAATTATAAAGAAAGGAGTTTTTACAATTATTTTTACTTAAGCTATATCTGTTTTTCTAAAACAAAATTTACATTGTGTGTACTTAGAAACTTTTGCCTTTTGTTTCGGGTTGGAATGAGTTTGCTTGGGGTGGGGAATTCTACCAGCAATTTATTAAAATGTAATATTTTAAATTTCAAATAACGCTCCATTTCTAACTAAAACTAAAGGTAGTGTGTATAGTCTCGTCTTGTTTGTGTAAGAAATCGTGTTTCTAACATTAAAGAGCTACAAGTATGTTGAAATAGTTCGAATTCACAGAAGAGCGCCGCCGCAATCATTATTTAACTTTAATAAATTTTTGTTGTTATTTTTGCCCTGTTTTAAAAGTAATTTTACGCTCAAGGAGAAAAAATGAAGAAAAAAATGAAGAAAGGAATAACTATCACTAAACCTACCCCTAAAAACTATCACCAATCCTACCCCTAACCCCAAAACCTATCACTTATCACTAAACCTACCCCTAACCCTAAAACTAAAACCTATCCCTAAAACCTATTCCTAAACTTAAAATGTGATAGTGGTTCTATCAGGGACAAACCCATGAAAAAAAAACTAATTATGTTTTATAAAAATGGAAAGTAAAGAAAAAAAAACAACACCCCAACTAAAAATTGATCCCCAGACCTCTATTTCAGTAGTCGGTAGCTCTATCAATTTGACCAACGAAACTGCTGACAAATTCGTTCTTTTTAAATTTATAATGAAAAGGCTATAAATATATCGCTAACTCTTTTAATTTAAGAAACATGATTTCTTACTCTTCAATTTTAAGAAACAAGATTTATTACAAAGCATACGAGACAATACACACTACCAAAACTAAAAGATTCATGATATAATATTACATATCATTAGTGCATTTTAAATTGTCATTTGATGTGTTTTTCCCTATGTTTAAAGATAGTGGTGTGTAAGTCATGTTGCATTGTTCACAACTTTTAATAACGTATAGCTCTTAAATGTCTTCTCAGATGCTGTCCCTTTTCTTCGAGTTTCTGCTATCACAAAAAGACATTAGTGCCCACGAAAATAGACACACATTATAAACTATTTTCCAATGTCAATTAGTTACGAACTTTTTACTTTGATTTTGTTAATAAAGCCATTCAAAGTTTTAGATTTTGCATGGGAGAGTATATTCTGAGCCGCTTCGTCAGGCAACGGCCCCAGCTCAAGAACTTAAGCTCTAGGCAATAGTCCCAGCTCAAGAACTTAATCTCTAGGCAATAGTCCCAGCTCAAGAACTTAAGCTCCCGGCAATAGTCCCAGCTCAAGAACTTAAGCTCCAGGCAATAGTCCCAGCTCAAGAACTTAAGCTCCAGGCAATAGTCCCAGCTCAAGAACTTAAACTCCAGGCAAACATCCCAGGTCCAGAACGTAATGGAGACATTGTGTGACCTACTTTCCTATAATTCCATTGATCCTATCAGTTGGTGAGACGAGTTACACTTTGAATAATTGACTTCCACTACCTACCACTCAACGACTGATGACCACGGTTGGGTACCGGCGTGACCATTTGACGTGACCGGCTCTGGGACAGAGTGAGGAAAACCAGGTCGGAACCTGGGTATCAAACACTAGGCAAAGTAAATAATCCATTGCGAACAACAATAGAGATCTCCCGTGACCAATAAAACTCTTGATTGGAACGAACGTGTTGAACTTATGTCTGTTTTAAACGTGTTGACTGAATGCTGTATAGACACGTGATTAGAGTGGATTTAATGTTTGGCTAGTTGTCGAGGAGTGGGGTCACTGACTGGCTATGTGTCGTGGAGTGGGGTCACTGTCTGGCTATCTGAGGTGGAGTAGGGGTCACTGTCTGGCTATCTGTGGTGGAGTGGGGTCACTGTCTGGCTATCTGTGGTGGAGTGGGGTCACTGTCTGGCTATCTGAGGTGGAGTGGGGTCACTGTCTGGCTATCTGAGTGGAGTGGGGTCACTGTCTGGCTATCTGTGGTGGAGTGGGGTCACTGTCTGGCTATTGTGGTGGAGTGGGGTCACTGTCTGGCTATCTGGTGGAGTGGGGTCACTGTCTGGCTATCTGAGGTGGAGTGGGGTCACTGTCTGGCTATCTGGTGGAGTGGGGTCACTGTCTGGCTACTGGGTGGAGTGGGGTCACTGTCTGGCTACTTGTGGTGGAGTAGGGTCACTGTCTGGCTATCTGTGGTGGAGTGGGGTCACTGTCTGGCTATCTGAGGTGTAGTGGGGTCACTGTCTGACTACAGCAAGAAGCTGCAAGTATATGCAACAGAGCATGACGAATGACCCTCGCTCGGGTCAACTAAACACAGTTAACGGTTGACAAGCGAAGGGTAGTAGAGGGGTGACCAACAATGGCCCTTGCGTTTCACTTGCATTGTTCCTTCACAGAAAACTTGAGATTCGTAGTGTACTGGTTAACACGTCCGCCTCATGCGCGGAAGGTCCTGGTTTCAAGCCCCGGCGAATATATTGGTTTTTTTTATATTTTTAAAAAAATGTATGTTTGTGCCCGTTCTTTTACCTTTTTATTGCATAGCATACGCCGCAGAAGGGGTCATCATAGACAGTGCAAAGAACTGCTGAGGGGGGGGTGAGAGTATGGACACAAAAAGCAGCATGAAGTAAATAAAAAATAGCGAGCCAAAGGTGAAGACATGCACACTTATGTTGTTGTTACCCACTGTCACGTGTGAATCGCGTGTTTGATGACGGAGAGGTCACATGAGCGAAAGGTCAAGGTCAGGGTCGTCAGAAGTCTGTGTGTAATGGCGGAACGTATGTTTCAGGACTCCACGTTGTATAACCTCAAATTATATATGTACTGTGTATATTGTAGATATTAAAGTTGTTTTATTGAAACCAGTGCTTCAGAGGATTATTGTATGCAAGGTTATGTATTGAGAGAACGCCTACAAGATATATTAATAAGTAAAACATCACAAAGATGTTACACCCGCCTCCCATTTATTATTACCATCCTTTAAACACAAACTTTTGTTTGGCCGATCCTAGCGAGGGTTAGTCATATTTAGGGTTGTTAATTGCGTGTTTTTTTAAAAACCGATTATCGATTATGTAACTTCAATTTTAAACCGATTATCGTTTTACAGCTGACTTCATAGAAGTTAGGGGTGTACCGAATTTCACCTGCAAATGTCTCGAAAATAAACAATGATATCAAAACACACGTCACAGTTACATGTCGTATTTAAGACTTTATTCAAGGAAAACACATCCCGACAAAAGACCTACATATATTTAGCCAACATTTGTGCTATATTTCACATGTACCATCTCTGGATATAATTGCTCCTAGATATTTAAAGTTATGTACCTTCTCCAGCGTTTGTTGGTTCATTACGATGTTGGCCATACTGGCAGCTGAGGTATTAACCAATATCTTGCTTTTCTCTGAGCTAATTTCCATCCCATATGCACCTGATCTGTCTGCAAGTTTGTCAGTGAGCTCCTGTAGTTCTTTACTGCTCCCAGCCAAAAGACTCTATGTCATCAGCAAATCGTAGGTTGCATAAGGGTCTTCCGCCTATAGAGATGGATGTGTTGTGATCACTGAGAGTTTCTTGCATGATTTTTTCAATGAAGATATTGAACAGGACAGGGGAGAGAATGCAGCCCTGGCGGACTCCGGTCGTCGTTTTGAAGAAGTCCTCTACGCAGCCTTTAAATAAAACTGCACTGCTTGCCTGATTGTAGAGTTCTTCGATCACCTTTACCAGACCCTTCTTCAATGTTGAAACTTCTCATCACTGAAAGCAAGCTGCGGGCATTTGAAAACAAATGCATGAGGAATATTCTCCAGATCTCTTTTTTAGAACATAAGACCAATGAATATGTCTGGGACAGAATAATCTCTATTGCGGGTCATCAAGAAACCATCATAAAAACAATTAAGAGACGTAAGATGGCATGGTTCGGTCATGTACTGCGACATGATACCCTGACAAAAATTATCCTTCAAGGCACTGTAGAAGAGGGCCGGCGAAGAGGTCGACAACGGAAAAGCTGGCTGGACAACATAAAGGAATGGAAAGGAATGGACAGGGATGATATGCATGAATCTTGGCCGCCGCTCAAAATAGGCATATGTGGAGATCGTTATCTGTTGATGTGTCCATGCGCTCACCCCAACGACCGCAACAGTCATGGGACTGATGATGATGATGTGCTATATTTAAAGAGAACACACCATCAAACATTACTGTACATCAATGGTGGGTATTGAAGACCGCATCAGTGGGTCACGAAACGTCAAAGGACCGCGCTTAAATAAGTTAGCATCATTCCAGGTTAACATTATAAACTTTAACTTGAATTTATGTATATTTTAAAATTTGCGACAGGATTCCGCTGGCCGCACAGAACACCATGGCGACCAGCCTGCTTTTAATGCATTTCGCCAACATTAATTCGTTTTCGTTACATTATAAACATTATATTTCCTGGAAAGTGTCTTAGCAAATTATGTCTGCTTATTTAAATAAATTACATCTCTGTTATTTATTTATTCAAATTTTTAGTTATAAGTTTCTAGAACAAATCAACTTCCATGAAACAGGGAAAAGCACGTAATATTTTTTCTTCTAAAATTCATTTCAGTTTGAATAAAATTTTTCCCCAAAGTAACAAAAGTGTGCGTACGAATTTCTAAGGAAGAATGAATATACGTCTGTACAACATCGGAGCAATCAATAGCATCTAACCAGGAAGTAGCCAGACAGTGGCATGTAAGTACGAAAAGCCGTTACTGTAATTAATTTCCTATATTCTCCACACTCGCAAATCAAGGAACTCGATAGGAAGGAGATTCAAGCAACTACTTCCATGCTCACAATAGACCCAGCACAGGCTTCAGCGTGGAGGTACTTTGAGCTGCGCCCTGGCAGAGGCAAGAGTGCTCTTGTCGTGGGACATGCCAAATCAAATCTTATTTACTGTTGCCCACTTAGCTCTATTGACACGCCGCAGGCAGTAACCCGCATGTCGATTTTTGTGCATGTGTAAACGGACGGCCTGGATACACCGTGTTGATACTGGGTCAACGGAGAGATTCGAAACGGAGGTGGCTAAAAAGATAGTTCCTTGTGACAGTGGCAATAACTGAGTGGTTACTTGTGACAGTGGCAATAACTGATTGGTTCCCTTTGACAGGGACAATAACTAAGTGGTTCCCTTTGACAGGGACACTAACTGAGTGGTTCCTTATGATAGGGGTCATAGTTCCTAAACACACAACTCATTAATTCACGCTCCGTCACTTCATTCAAAATTCCAGTGATGTTATATCCAGAACGCCTACCCATCACATTACATGACTTTCAAATTATCTCACCTTCAAATGACCTTACATTCAAGTGACCTTATCTCATAACCACATCTTCTTCATAACTTTTATTTTCCTAGATTAATTCCAGCATCATTGAGTTTCTACAAATGAAGATCTTACCATTACTATGATTTTATTACCATTTCTGTTATCGTATTATCAGTGGTGTAGTGGAGGGTGGGCGCTGGAGGGCTTCGCCCTCCCACCTTTTTTGGCAGGGAGGTCGCGTCCACCCTGAATGGAGGGCATGCAATTTCAATTAAGTTCAATCAATTTCAGGCTTTTCAGCGTTACAATCGAGTATGCTCAGCTGAAAATGCGAGAGTCCTCCCACCTCTTTTTTTAGGACTACACAACTGCGTATCATACAATACTAGATACGACCCGATGCGTAGCATACGCCGCAGACTTGCTCACCATAGATAGTGCAAAGAACGGGGGTGGGGCTGTGAGAGAACGGACACAAACAGCAGCACGAAGTAATAAAGAAAAAAAGCAAGTAAACGTGGAGACATGCGCACTGCCGTTGTTGTTAGCTGCACCCCCCCCCCATTTACTACCATCCCTTGCCAACCATAAACCCATAATCTGTGATTGGCCGACCCTAGCGAGGGTTAGTCATGTTTGCAAAAAAGGAGGAAAATAACCGACAGAAACAAACATTTTAAAAAAGTAAAAATAAAACATCCCGTAAAAAAAATTTTTTGGACTATAAATCCCTTATATATGAGACATAACTTAAAGTATTGATTATGTTCACCGCGTGACAAACATTTACAGACTGAAAATGACTGAACTACTCTTGCTGTAAAACACGGGGCTGTGGTCATAGATGGCTGGAGTGAACTCCAATGACACGTGAATGTCAACAATAGCAGACGGCTACATAGAGTTACATTGAGATAAACTAAAAATGTATTAATTTGATTACGATACACTCGATTGATCTCCAATTTTGATACAATGCATTGTTAGGTGACACGAGTCTATGTGAAAAATTTAAGCTCGATAGCATCACGGGAAGTGGGTCATTTTCGACTTTTGTTTTTCCGCCAGCACACAACAGACAAGACGGTGAAGTTAATATAAGGGATTTAAAAATGTTCCCACTGGGGATTGAACCCAGGAGTTTCCGCATGCATGGCGGACGGGATAACCACTACACTACGAATCATATGTTATTCTGTGAAGGAACGACGCAACTGAACGCAAGAAACATTGTTACCCCCCCCCCGCCCCCATTTTCTTTTCATCCCACTACGCTTGCCGACTATGTCTGGTCGACGCCAGCGAGGGTCATTCGTGTTGCTTACTTGCAAATACTCGTTTAGATGAAATATATATATATTTATATATATTATATATATATAATAAAAAAAATGCAGAGACAGAGAATGAAAAATTTATCCTCATTTCTATATTGAACAACTTTACGCGGACGTTAAAGTTACTTTCAAAGCGAGTTATTTTTGGTGAAGTTTTTTTCCCCAATACTTTATTTTCAGCGGTGCGCATTCAAAAAACTATTATATTGTCTAATTACGGTGCGCACATTTTCGTGTACGATTCTTTTCAAAAATTAAAATATAAGCATAAAACAATGACGTAATTTAATATTTCTATACAATCCATACAGATCACGGGAATCAATATACATAAATAACATAAGTAACTTATCCGTGTTTGATAAATACGAAATATTAAACTTCTTGAAATGTACATAAATCCTCAAATCCTATTTTTACATCGTTGCCTTTTCAAAAATTAAAATATGAGCATAAAATAATGACGTCATTTAATATTTTTATACAACATCATATTGTCTAATTACGGTGCGCACATTTTCGTCTACGGTTCTTAATTTGAGCTGTGCAGTACAAAGAATTGTCATTTTCTTCACTGTTACTTTCTATATATTATAGACACGTAAACATATTTAATAACAACTATCTACCACACGATGAATTAGGTTTAATTATTTACACGTTTAAATTTAATTTCGAATTTGTTTTAATAATTTTCTAGGCCACAACTCGATTTTAATAAAAACCTATTTATGTAATAATTGTGTCAGTATTTTTTTCTAGGCTTCATTTTTAGCGGTGCTCGTTCTAAAATCTTTTATCGCCTGATTACTGTGCGCACATTTTCGTGTACGCATCTTAAATTTAGCTGTGTCCTATTAATATAACATTTATATATTGTTTGTCTTTTACATAACCTATACACTTATACAATTTAAAATTTGGCTACCTGACCTATTAACATAGTAGATTAAACTAGATAAAGTGATCCTGAAAACGCTTAATTATTTTGCTTTGTGAATGGAATTTGTTATGTTCATTCCTTTGTAGTTGGATTAACATAGGCCATCTTAAAATCAATTGTTGTCATTGTTTCACATTCGTTTTTAACAGACATTTGATTTGTTTCGGTTTTTTTTTAAAAATGTGGAATATAATTTCTTTATTTTTTAAAAACAAAATCTGTTGTTGGGTAACGAAAGTGACTCAAAAAAGAATTGCATTCCTTTATGATATTATACCAATTGCATCAAGCAGTATCGTAAATGTAGACACACATATATAACAATTCAAATATTATTTCCATGTTAAAACAACAATGAATAGATTACAATAGTAAAGTTATTTCTGGTCAAGTTGTCATGAGCAGACTGTTTAATAAGCCAGAATATTTCTATAACCATTTATTATTATTGTATAAATACGGTGCGCACATTTTCTTGAATTCTTTTTAATACGACTGTTTTAGTTTCTTTCAAGTATTTTAGAAAGTGCATTTCATATATATCATTTATAATTTAATGTATTGGCGATATAGGTTAAGTAGATTTTGCTTTTGAGGGGATAGTGCCATATTATCTTTATCTCTTAGACGCTGTTGCAAATATTGTATTATTAATTACAATTGTGTTACGATGCAGTGTCAGTGTCATAAATATATATGAGCTATTTTTAGTGACGACAGTTTTGGAAAAATGTCAACAAAGAAGTGGCCTTTTTAAATGAATACAAAACAAACAAACATACAAACATCAACTGAGCTTTATATATTAGATATGCGTTTAAATTATTTTATTTCAATTTTTCCACGATGCATTGGATTAATATTTTACATGTGTGAATGAAATTGCGATTTTAAAAAATATAATTCGTAACTCGACATTTAATTAAAAACCATAGATGTAGCGAGTTTATTTTATGTGGAAAACGATGGCCTATATCAAATAAACTTACACTTTAAAAAGTTTACATAAGCTCTCTCTCTCTCTCTCGCTCTCTCACTCTCTACTCTCTCTACTCTCATCTCTCTCTCTCATCTCTCTCTCTCTCTCTATTATATATATATTATACTATAATATATCACTAAACTTTCGCTACTGAACATATTAACAGATGTTGAATAAATTTAATAAAGTGATCCTGAATACGCTTAATTAATATGAATTGCGAATTGAACATGTTATGTTCATTCCTTTGTAGTCGGAATAAAATAGGCCATTTCTAAAGTTGCTTTTTAATCCTTTTTCAGATGTGTGCGATAACAGACTATTGCATCTTTTTTTTTGTGGATATATTTTTTTTTCACAAACAAAATCTGGTGTCTGTGTATTGAATATAATTTACAAAATATGATGCCTTATCAGAAATAGGGAACAAAAAAAGATTCCTTTTTGAAATTATACACATTGCATAAAAACAGTAAATATAAATCGTACAATTTAGAGACATAAATTCTTTTAAATATTATTTCCCTGTTAAAACAACTATGAATACGTCAAAAGGAAGAGTTATTTTGGTCCAGTACATTTACTTTATAACAAGACTTTATTTTATGCGGCCAGCTTTCTATAATATTTTATTGTCTAAATATGGTGTGCACATTTCTTAATACCATTTTAATTTTTAAAACGACGGTCTTTTTAAAAAAAGTATTTTAGAAAGTACATTTATAATTTTGTTTATTGTCGCTATGAGTTATGTAGCCTTTGCCTTTTTAATGGGATAGTGCCATATGTTCTTTATCTCATAGACGCGGTTACAAATATTGTATTACTTACAATTGTGTTACTATGCAGTGTCGTAATTATATATGAAATTTTTGAGTGACGAGGGTGGTAGAGCTCTTTCGGAAAACCTATCAGTTATGTTTATTTAGTACAAGTTGGAATGAAATAGTAAAGTTTAGTTATTATGGTCGTCAAGATTCATTATTTAATAAATAATATCTTTTAAATAGTAAGGTAATGTTAAAAGGCACTGCATTAAGTGAAAACAACTCACGCGGTAAAATGGTAAAAATTAAATAATTGTGTCTGTTTTTTTTCTTCTCTCTCTTTTTTTTCTTAAATATATTTAATTATATTTAATTTTTTTCCTTAAAATAGAATATCTCTGTTTCCCATAAGATTTTAACTAATAGATGAATCTGAAATATAACTTGGGCAAATAAAAGTTGTGATAACCAGCAACTAATACTGGGAAAAAGGGTCACCACACTCACGCTGCAAAGAGCGGGTATATTTCTAGTATATATATATATATATATATATATATATAGAGAGAGAGAGAGAGAGAGAGAATAAATAGATGTTACCTATGCCAAACTTATAACTGTATCCTCTCTATTCCCATAAACCTTTTGTCTTATCAATGCATCCTTTACCATGTATATCTCTAGATTTTCATGTACTCGGCTTTAGAGCCATACCAATACCTATTACCATTTATATTGACATTCTCATGACTCTAATATCATATCTATGACTTTATTTCTATAAATATGACTCTACTGCTACAATCGTGACTCTGTTACCATTAACATGCCAACCTTTACCGAATACGTGTTAACGTTTTTACACGAGCTCACCTGGGGCGTTTTGGTACATTTTAAACTGCCTGAAAGAATAAAGTACTTAGTGACTTAGTATAACAGGAGACTTATTTAACGATGAAAGAGTTAGATAGTTGGGCCTCTATCGTCAATTAATTCTCTTGGTCGTTACATGGATCAGTTATTTTCATACACATTTAAGTATAACGTAGACACTTGTAATTCACATATTGCCAGATGTTGATCAGAACCAAAAGATAGTATCAGATGTTGATGATTAACGAATATAAAATGAAATCTGATGCACGATGATATAGATGCATCAAATATGATACAAATAGTTTAACATGTAGACCCTTTTAAAGTATACTATATTGTGGAGTTGAGATTCTCCCGAAAAAGGGCAAATGTTTGCCATAATTCCCACACAACAGCTAAACAAAATAAGAAGTGGAAGGGGAGAAGACTCAACATGGAAGTCGGGGTTTTATGTCCCTTTTCTAATCAACGCGAACAAGAGGTTTTCTGCTTTGGTCGATTATAGGCCAAGGCTTTTAATTAATTCCCTTTATCCCACCTTATCTTTAAAAGACAAACAAACTTCTTCCGTTACTATCAGCAGCATGTTTTATTTATGTACAGCTACAGACATCAGCAGGATGTTTTATGTTGTATGTAATAGCTAGAGAGACTGGAATACTAGTTTGTACGCGGAGGTGTGGAAAGGATTTTTTTTAAAAACCGGATGGGTGCGAGGTATGAAAGATTAGATCTGATTTAGCGTTTAATTTTTCATCTAAATGGTAAGTAGTTTCTAATTTTAGAACAACACCATACATTTTGTAAAGCACAGTAGCTAAGGGTATGTTGGAGGATGAATGAAAACCTCTCTACAGATGTGATTTATATTTGTTCCCGTTCAATTTTGTAGCTAAGAGAAGTTTGAAATGCAGAAGATTCAAAATAGTTCAAATTAACCTTAACTTTTTGACACTGAAGATTGCGTAAAACTGTCAATCGAGTTATCAATAAAGTGAAAACTAAATAATAATACCATTATCAATAATAGTTCTCATTTACTAAATCCATAGTATAACAACAGTATATTATTTGAACAATATTTCACCTAAAAGTTTCACATAAGCCATAAGCTAAAGTTGCAAATAAAATCTGATCATCATCTACGGTCTTGTCGGCTCTGCAACATTCATTAAATACTTTATCTCAATAAACTGTCCACATGCCTATCGGTTCTTTGAGACACACACAGAATAATCTGAAAACTCTCTTGTCGGCTCTACAACATCATTAAATACTTAATCTTAATAAACGGTCCACATGCCTATCTGTTGTTTGAGACACACACAGAATGATCTGAAAACTCTCTTGTCGGATCTTTTCCACTAACACAATGTTTTCTACATTCAGGGTCCATCCATATATTACGTACGCAAGGAGGGGGGGTCTTCATTTAACAGAATTTTGCGTATGGGTGGCGTACATGGGCGTAGGGAAGGGGGGCAAGGGGGGCATTTGCCCCCCCCCTACATTTGAGAAAAAAATAATTAATTTATTAAATGCATTAATAAATGTTGTGTTTTAACTATTACAGCCCTAATTTGTAAGTCTTATTAATTTCTAAGGCTTTTTTCAACCCTTATTTTATACTGAACTTGAATTTAATTGAAAATTGTACCTGTATGGCATTGCCAGTTAAAATTTAAAAAAAGTGGGATTTTTTTGCACCCCCCCCCTGGAAAAATTCCTAGCGACGCCCATGGGTGCGTACAAGGGGGAGGGGGTCTCGACTGAATGTGTACGTACGCACACATATTAATTTGCATAATACTAAGCCTAGTAACGTAAGCCGCTCTGTCTGCAAATGGCATTCGAAACCGTCTGAGTCAAGACTGATATGCAATGATGTTTTATAATTTAATGCAAAAGAAATTCTCAACTTTTAATTACTTGGAAATATTTAACATTTGATTCAGACCAAACGTTCACAAATTGCTAAAATATATCCGTCTGATTTATATTTCCATTCTTGAAATTAGTAGAAGTTTCTCTTTCGCCCACCGGTGCCTCATCCATTATATATACATCACGGGACGTCGATTTCACTGCTTATATTCTTCTATATTATCAGTTTTTTTGGGCCGTCCATGAATGACGTCACCGTATTCTGGCTGATTTCCCCGTTCCCCGCCTCGTCACACTTCGTTATGAAAACTTACACCCCCCCCCTATGGCGGATTAAGGGGGGGGGGCTGAACGGGCTAAAGCCAGGGGCCCCCGATGATTTAGGGCCCCCAAACTTAGCATATTTGATAATAAATGTGGACAAATGTATACATGAATTGCTGAAAATATGATAAATTAATAAAATCTCATCTATTAAAATGATCTCTTTTCCCACACGATAGTCTTAGCAGTCAAAAAACCTGATTTGATAGGCTCAATAACAGAAATTATTAAAGAATATTATATATATATTTTAAATTGACAACTCTAAATGAGCTTTCGTGGCCGAATGTGAAGTACTAAGGCTTATGGTGCATGCGGTGGCGGGTTCGATCCCGGGTGGGTTGTGAATTTTTTTTTCCATGTGTTTTTTAATTTTATAAATTGTCTTTTACACTCAATTTTAGGATACCGGCAAAAAGTTATTTCTTCGAAATCGGTTTTTTCATGAATAATCATTTTGGATGAATATTTACAAGTTACAGTCTTATATTAGCTGCTAGCAATCATTTTATCTAAAGGTACACTGGCTGGATAGGGCCCCAGTTTGAATTGCAGCCAGGGGCCCCGTGCAGTCTTAATCCGCCCCTGACTTCTTACAATATGACGTCACAAAGCTGTCACCACCTCCACCATTAAAAGCCCTATTTTCTAAATGAAAATTAGCATGTTGCAAATTACTTTTTTGTCATTTAAATCTGTTTTTAGTTAATGTCTGCACTCTAATGTGGTAACACGTGTGAGTGTGAGGCCATTGAAAATGTAATTAAATAAATTATAAGCAATCAAATATTTACGTGGAACTTTAATTAAAAGTAGCGGATTTCGATGTGACGTCATATTTCGTAAACACCCCCCTCGTCTCACATAATCACAAATGCGTGACCCCGCTCGCCCCCCCCCCAATGTTTTTTTTTAAAATAATTTTTTTTTAAAAATAATAAAAAAATTGGCGCGCGACGTCATTAATGGACGGCCCCTTTACGCAGTGTTCAAGGCAATATAATTTGAATGATCTATTGTATTTCTTCAATAATGTCAACATGAAAAACACGATATTACAAAAATATATATATATATATATAAAGGTGCCGTCCATAAATGACGTCAAGCGATTTTGGCCGTTTTTTAACCCGCCCCCCCAGGGCCGCCTTAACGCATAGGCCCGTTGGGCATTTGCCCGGGGGCCCACAAGCATAGGGGCCCCATGAGAATATGTTTATTTATATATATTATGCATATTTATTTTTTATTCCTGCGGGGAAGGGGCCCAACACTATTTCTTTGCCCGGGGACCCAAACTGGTGTAAATACGGCTCTGCCCCCCCCCTGGGGTCGTCATACTACGTCATAAAAACTTATACCCCCCACTCCAAATATGACGTCACTAAGCCTGACCCCCACCCCTAAAAGACGTATTTTCTAATTGAAAATTAGCATCTTGCAAATTGCTTTTTATCATTTAAGTATGTATTTAGTGTAAGGCTGCATCTAATATCGTAATTCGCGTGAAACCATTCAAAACGTTCTTAAATAAATTGCAAGCAATCGAATATTTTAGTGTAACTTTTATTTAAAGTTGCGTATTTTGATGTGACGTCATATTTCTTAAACACCCCCCTCACGCTCGTCACAAATGCATGACCCCTCCCCTCTCCCCTAGGCGCGTGACGTCATTTAAGGACGACCCCAAAGAGTAAATCCAATATCTTCTGACTTTGGCTTAAAATTAATTATTCAAAAAAAAGGGGGGGGGCGAATTTGTACGTGCGCTTAGAGGGAGGGGTTCCGAAAATGAACGGGGTTCAACAGGGGGTGTACGAAAATACGACATTTTGTGCATACGTAATATCTAACACCCAGCCTGTATCTGAAGGTGCCGAAATTCCTTGTAATAAATTAAACAGCTTGAGTCATTTTTATATGTTTTAACTTGCAGTCAACGCCCACTTAACAAAAACTGTTGAAAACTATTTGATAAATACATTTATATAATTATTATTTTTTTTTGCTAATAAAAAGTATACTTTACTATAAAAGACAACTTTGTTACTTTATCATACTATCGTAGTTGTACTAAATTTTCACGGCGAAAAACCCGGATTTAGATAGGGTATTATTAGATCCAATGAATTGATTTTTGCCATTAAATGTCAAGCAGTTACCAACTGAAGGTTTATTTTCGGAGCAGGATAACATTTTTTACTCTTTTTTGTCATAGAAATGTCTATACAGTGGCTAGGGTTAGTGCCCTCCTTGTACCCGAAAATTAAACCAGCAGTTTTCTGAAAACGTTTGCTCTTGATATAATGCACATGGAATTAAGTCGACCTCGACATCCGCCATCCACACACAACAGTCATGCACACTGTTAACGCGCCGCTGAAACGTTGAGTTTAATTTGAATGAATTCGTGTTGAATGTTTTGAAAATCGTGTTACGACTAATGTTTCTTATGTTTTCTTGTTAAATATGCGGGGAAATGAAGGGCAGGCTTGGTCAGGGGCGTTTACGTCTTATATATGTTAAAATGTGGGGGTCGGACAGACGAAGGGTTGAGCAAATGAATGAAGGGGTTCGGTAAGAAAGGAGGTGTTGAGATTTGAAGGTAAGGGCGGGAAAATGGAGGAAAGGCTGGTGGATTTAAAGTGATTTTGGGGGGGGGCACAAAAGAAAGATGAGAAGATGGATTGATGAGAAGATGGATGGATGAGAAGATGGATGGATGAGAAGATGGATGGATGAGAAGATGGATGGATGAGAAGATGGATGGATGAGAAGATGGATGGATGAGAAGATGGATGGATGAGAAGATGGATGGATGAATAGGATTTAACATTGTACGAAGTATATGATGGAATTCTGGAATCAAAGTGCTTGGGAAATAAAGGAAGTAAAAGGGAGATGTAAAAAAAAACATCATAATATTGTAAGGTTGGACTAGAAACTGACCAATGGCGAGGCACTTGTTGGACTAGACGGTTTGACCTAAATTCATCCAGGCCTGGAGGTAACGAGTAAAAAAACAAGGTCACATGGTCATTAGTCGGTGGACCATTTGGTCATTAGGTCCAACGTAATGGAAAGGATGCGTTGAGGGAGAGTCACACTTATCTCTAAGTAGCTGGAAGTAGCTCCCAATTTGGGGAGTGAAAGCAGTCGTGACTTAACGTTTTAGTACTTCTGACGGGTGGACTTGGATGTCTGCTATGGCCGTCCATCCGATGGACAACACTCACTTCCGTTGGGCAGTCATCAATCTCATGTATTCGAGGGACCAGTGTTGTCACGAAATTTATGAGTCATGGCAGTTCTGGAATGAATGTCGTGTGAGACAGCTGACCTGACATCAAACCTTATGTGATGTGGCAGTACATTCTAAATTATCATTTCGGGACATCAACATTGTTTTATGTCTCAAGGAACAACATCTCGAATGTTCCATTCCTTCTTAGGGACAGGACATTGGAATGTCAATATAGTCTATCACTTAAAATACGATTGATCGTAAGTACATGAAATAGAGAATTGGCGTAAATAAAAGGGACACGACTATTTCAACTCTGTAACACGAACCCGGTTAAACATAAACATTGATGGCTGAAAAAGGTTATACAGTTATACATTGTATCTAGAAATTGATATACAGGAACAAGTTACACCTATCTAGAAAGGTGTGGGTGGAAAAAAATTCAAACTTTTTATCTGAAAGTATTTTGATCCCTGCACTCGTGTGAACTGCAATACGCGTAACTGCAAAGCAAGTAGTAGAGTCTGTAAACTACTTACTTACATCTTACATGTTACCTTTATTACAGCGTGTTCGGTAATATGAAAAATATGAAGTACCGTATATCCTGGCATCATACCGTATATCCTGGCATCATACCGTATATCCTGGGATCATACCGTATATCCTGGCATCATACCGTATATCCTGGCATCATACCGTATATACTGGCATCATACCGTATATCCTGGCATCATACCGCATATCCTGGCATCATACCGTATATCCTGGCATCATACCGTATATACTGGCATCATACCGTATATCCTGGCATCATACCGCATATCCTGGCATCATACCGTATATCCTGGCATCATACAGTATATCCTGGCATCATACCGTATATCTTGGCATCATACCGTATATCCTGATATCATACCGTATATCCTGGCATCATACCGTATATCCTGGCATCATACCGTAATTCCTGGCATCATACCGCATATCCTGGCATCATACCGTATATCCTGGCATCATACCGTATATCCTGGCATCATACCGTATATCCTGGCATCATACCGTATATCCTGGCATCATACCGTATATCCTGGCATCATACCGTATATCCTGGCATCATACCGTATATCCTGGCATCATACCGTATATCCTTTCATCATCAGTCAAGGAAAAATCAAGGCAATATATATAGTCAATAGGACTAGAGCTAGTCAACCAATCATGTACTTAAGTTTATATGACTAGAGCTAGTCACCCAAATCATGTACTTAAGTTTATATGACTAGATAGTCACCCAATCATGTACTTAAGTTTATATGACTAGAGTTCCTAATCATCATATATATATTTACGCTCAATTATCACTGATACCTAAAGCTGAGGGACATCACTCTGCTTTTAAAAATGTTGTGTTGTAAGCAGTGCTGATTGCCTCAAATATTTATTTTTTGGTGCAGTAATTTGGTGCGCTGCATTCTAAAATTAGTTAAAAAATCGTGCGGTGATTAGCACTGTAAAAATTCTTATATAAATACTTTGTTTAATTTTCAGGAACATTTCGTACTTATCATACAAGGATAAGTTACTTCGGCTTTTGACATAAAAAAACTATTATAAAATACTTTGTGTACATTTAAGAAAGTTTAATATTACGTATTTATCATACAAGGACAAGTTAGTTGGGCTTTTGAAAAAGGTGGGCGCCGTAGGCGCCCTTATTAAAAGGGGGGCCCCGCAGGGCCACGGCGCCGCAGCACAAACTAGTCTATACATATTTGATTTGAATTTCATTGTCACGCAAAGAGAAACGAAGAATATATAAAAAAATATAATAGCCCAAGTCACAGGTTGGAAGGAAGGATCCGTAGCGCCATGATGTCATTTTTTTAGCTTATATTTATTTAAGTATATATACAAGCATCAGGAGGTGTGCAAAATTCTTAAAATTCTAAAAAGATTCTTTTAATTTTTATTTTTTATTTGACGACATAGTTTTAAGCTTATGTTTTAATTTGGGAAAAGAGAGCGATGTAAAAAGAGGATTTGAGGATTTATAATCATATATATATTTATTTACCCTCATTTATCCTGCCGAAACGCTGAGGGACATCACTCTGCTTTTTTTTTGAATATATAGACTTAAAAATCATAATCATTTTGGTTTCCAGATTAACATTAAACACCCTTCACACTATATATTTACGCTCAATTATCGCTGATTGTGGCCTAACACTAAATCATAATCATTTTGGTTTCCAGATTAACATTAACCAAACAACGCACGAACCTATGACGTCAGCATTTGTGTTGTAAACAGTGCTAACTGACTCAAAGAGTTAATTTTTTGGTGCAGTAATTTGGTGCGCTGCTTTCTACAATTACTTAAAAAATCGTGTGGTGATTAGCACTGTAAAAAAATATTATATACATACTTTGTGTACATTTCAGGAATATTTCGTATTTATCATACAAGGATAAGTTACTTTGACTTTTGACACAAAAAACCCCTATTATGAAATACTTTGTGTACATTTAAGAAAGTTTAATATTACGTATTTATCATACTAGGACAAGTTAGGTGGGTTTTTTGAAAAATGTGGGCGCCGCAGGTGCCCTTAAAAAATGGGGGCGCCGCAGCACAAACTAGTTATTAATAATTGAAAATTTCATGCAGACGTTCGAAAAGAGTTATTTTTTGGTGCAGTAATTTGGTGCGCTGCTTTCTAAAATTTATCGCTGTAATAAACAAACCTGTAAAAACAAGTTTTTGACTATAAATCCCTTATATATGAGACATAACTAACAGTATTGATTATTTTCAAACATTTACAGACTGAATCTGTCTTAACTCAAGTTTGCTTCAAAACCCTAGGGGGGGGGGATGGGTGGGTGGGAGGGGGAGAGGGGAAAAGTCTGGACACCGATTCGCTTGACCGAGCTCAGAGTGACACGTAAAATGTAAACAAAAGCGCCCCTCGCTTCGTTGGGTCGCCTCAATGCGTCAGCTCAAACTTTCACGTGGCAAAAAAACAATAACAAACCGTGAATTTAAATTACATACCTCATATAAGGATAAACTAAAAATGCATTAATTTAATTACGGTACGTTCGATCGATCTGAAATTTTGATACGATGCATTGTTAGGTCAGACGGGTCCGTGTGCCAAATTTCAGTTCGATCGGATCATGGGAAGTTGGTCATTTTTTACTTTTCTTTTTCCGCCCCGCCCAAGACAGAGAGAGATGACCGGCGGTGAAGTTAATATAAGGGATTTAAAAAGATATTGTATGACGTCTTTGTTTTAGCTCATATTTTAATTTTGGAAAAGGGAACAATGTAAAAAGAGGATTTGAGGATTGTTAATTATATAATACTTTGTGTACATTTCAGGAATATTTCGTATTTATCATACAAAGATAAGTTGCTTGGGCTTTTGAAAAAAGGTGGGCGCCATAGGCGCCCTAGCAAAAAAGTGTTATAATATACATTGTGTACAAAATACGAAGTTTAATCTTTCGTATTTATCAATCAAGGATAAGTTACTTGGGCTTTTTACCCAAAAAAGTGGGCGCCTTAGGCGCCCTACAGTCAAAGTGGGCGCCGTAGGTGCCCTAAAACCCCTAGTGTAGTTATATTTAAACTTAGATTTAACACGCATCCTGTAATTTTTTTGTAATCCAATGGAATCCGTTTGAAACCAGAGTAACCATCGGCCAGGAGCCCTCTCAGCTATCATAAGGCTTTCAACACAATGGCCGGTACATTTATAGACACCTACATACCGCAACGTACCTGGTGGCGACTGACTAACTTATGCTACCTTATAATATCAGGTTAAATAAAGGCATGCTACCTTAGCTACCCATCTATGTTAGAGCAGAATAAAAGTTGTGTGATCTCATCTTTAGATTTTTTAAAATTTTTTAATATTTAAAAAAAATATTTTTTTCCATTAAATCGGGAGAGTTAAAAATAAAAATATTGAATCGCATTTATTAGAAGAAGATCTGTCACTTGTTAAGATGCTCTATATGATTTTATTTTGCTTGATATGTTTTTCTAGTTGGGATATGCACATTTAGAATGCGGAAAATGTCTTTATTTGAGATTTATTTATGTTGTACAATTATATAGTGCAATACCTCAGCTGACCGCTCTAGGGCTCATCGCTTTTACACTCATTTCCAACAACTTGAGAAAAGAAATTGCACTCTCAATCTTCCTAAACATAGCTACACACAACAACATTACATACAAAATGTCCAGACGTGGGCGTATATCCGTCAAAGACTGGTAGGAAGATTATGTGTACAGATGCAATGGGACATTTGGAAAACAAGCATTATTTTTAAAAAAAATTAATAATAAATGAAAAAATAAAATAAAAACTTTCATTGTCACAGGAGAAAACAAACATTGTTACCCGATTATTTTTGCAACAGTTTGTTTCTCCTTGATACACTGCAACTCTAGTAATCCTACAGTAATCCTACAGTAATCCTACAGTAATCCTACAGTAATCCTACAGTAATCCTACAGTAATCCTACAGTAATCCTACAGTAATCCTACAGTAATCCTACAGTAATCCTACAGTAATCCTACAGTAATCCTACAGTAATCCTACAGTAATCCTACAGTAATCCTACAGTAATCCTACAGTAATCCTACAGTAATCCTACAGTAATCCTACAGTAATCCTACAGTAATCCTACAGTAATCCTACAGTAATCCTACAGTAATCCTACAGTAATCCTACAGTAATCCTACAGTAATCCTACAGTAATCCTACAGTAATCCTACAGTAATCCTACAGTAATCCTACAGTAATCCTACAGTAATCCTACAGTAATCCTACAGTAATCCTACAGTAATCCTACAGTAATCCTACAGTAATCCTACAGTAATCCTACAGTAATCCTACAGTAATCCTACAGTAATCCTACAGTAATCCTACAGTAATCCTACAGTAATCCTACAGTAATCCTACATTATGGCATTCGCCTCATCATATCTTTTTATACTGAGCCTATAGTTACAAAAGCTAGCAACTTTCCATTGGTTGGCGTCTAGCTAAGATCGGGCATTAAATCTCTCTGTACCTTGTACTGAAGTCATCGATGACGTCATCGGGTGTCCGCTCCCCGTGTTTTGATCCCTATATCCCAGGGATCGAGCCTGGCAGAAACATAAGATGTTATCATACCAGCGGGTGGATGTCATGGACCTGTCACGTGATTGATTTCATCATGACGGCACACGCCGTATGAAGGCAACAGCAGAATCGTGATGTAATCACCCCACATCAGACGCTCATACGTATCTCAGCTTGGAGGATATTCCACATGGCGACGAATCCTACTTTTTAAAAGAATATCTCCGACGTCACTTGTCACAGACAGGAGACGGTGTGACCTTTGCAGGATGATCCTTGACGTTACCATGGCAACAATGGCGTACATCTTTGGCCCACACGACTGGTGATAGACGCAGCTGAAAATGGCGATGGGGACTGAATCGATTAGGTCAAGGTCAAGGCCATAAACATAAATCTGAAACCATGCGGTGAGAGCCTGGTGTAGATGAAATATTGTTTAGGTCGCGATGCCATTAAACAAAATGCCACCAACCGCAAGGTCAACAAAAGTCGGGAAATCATTCGAAATAAATTTGAACGATACTTCACCACAGTAATCGACTACACTATAACATGATCAACTGCTGTTATAGGCCTTGTTATTTCATGGCGCAATTCTATAAAGAGAACATACGAGTATTCAATCGAAACTTTTTTTTATTATTAAGATATTAATCAAAACTCATGGTATTCTGTTCAGACTTATCTCAACAGCTCTTAGTTAATCTTTCGATATTTCGAGTCAGCTCGGGGGACTTAAACGAATATAATCTTTGCTTACAACTTTGTTACATCGAAACATTTTCAAAACGTATAGTTACTTCTCAACTTTGTTACATCGAAACATTTTCAAAACGTATAGTTACTTCTCAACTTTGTTACATCGAAACATTTTCAAAACGTATAGTTACTTTTCAACTTTGTTACATCGAAACATTTTCAAAACTTATAGTTACTTCTCAACTTTGTTACATCGAAACATTTTCAAAACGTATAGTTACTTCTCAACTTTGTTACATCGAAACATTTTCAAAACGTATAGTTACTTCTCAACTTTGTTACATCGAAACATTTTCAAAACGTATAGTTACTTCTCAACTTTGTTACATCGAAACATTTTCAAAACGTATAGTTACTTCTCAACTTTGTTACATCGAAACATTTTCAAAACGTATAGTTACTTCTCAACTTTGTTACATCGAAACATTTTCAAAACGTATAGTTACTTCTCAACTTTGTTACATCGAAACATTTTCCAAACGTATAGTTACTTCACAACTTTGTTACATCGAAACATTTTCAAAACGTATAGTTACTTCTATTTTTATGCTGAAAAACATTGTTAAACTGAAAGGTTGTCTACAAATAATAGCATTACGTAATTAGATACGACGTTTTCAGTCTGAGAAACGACACATCCTATTTCGAGTCGTGTGTTCTCGTGGTCGTGTTGTCTATCGTGGTTCCACTGGAGGAAGTCCACCTATACCAGACTCTCATCAGCATCTGACATTGAAACAATTCCGTGGCCACATCAAATCTCTCTTTGGGATTACAACATGGTGAAGTAACGTGGGCGCGTCTCATCTCTATGGCACCCCCAGCTAGCACCACGTGTCGGCATCCGGGAAGCTTAATGACAATAAATTCAACGTTAATGCCGTTCCGCTCAGACCAGCAGATCTCAGAAGTGAATCATTCAAATGATGTACAGTTTAAGGCGCACAAATGGGATGATTCGTTCATTAAACCAAACAACTGAAGAGCACAAGTTGACCCGGGGGCTCATAGAAATCTCATTATGCTATCAACCATACACGTTAACGTGATCTATGGCTCGCAGTGTCCAGACACTGTCATGCATTTTATGCAGTTACACAGATGGGATAGTAGCACTCGGGCCGGGCTTTTTCTAGCGAATATTGACGAAACTAACAACAACCGCACCGTACCCGAAATATAGGGCTAAAAGGAACAGGCCATCCACCACGCACCCACCCCTTAAGGCAGGGGCCGGGAAACTTTTTGTCTGAGAGAGCCATAAACACCACATATTAAGAAAAGTAATTCTGTGAGAACCATACACAATGTTTAAAACTAAAAATTCAAGTAAATGTGTGAATTTTGTGTAATTTCAACACTAAAAGTACAATAATTATATCTCTGAATTCTTTTTAATATCATTATGCTGTTTTTTTAATATGCAATTAATCTGTATCTAGATCAAATGAGTCTGAATAAACATTTTTTGAAAATAAACGAACGTTTGTCTGAGAGCCAGATGCATCCATCAATAGAGCAACATCTGGCTCGCGAGCCATGGTTTCCCGACCCCTGCGGCTTAAAGCGACTCTCACCCTAGGGGTGCTGCATGAATTCAATAAATTCACTATCTATGGAAAGCGGGGCTAAGGATAAAATACAATAAATATACGGCTATACACTTCCCAACAGTTTCTGTGACCCGCATGACCCCGACCACGGCGAAAGTTCTATGATAGTTGTACATCGCAGCGGGCGGGGGGAGAAATCAATTAATGACGCCATCATTTAATTCTCTATTAGGTAACATATCTCTCGGTCTGTCTATCGTTGGTCAGTCTGTCTATCGTTGGTCAGTCGGTCTATCGTTGGTCAGTCGGTCTATCGTTGGTCAGTCGGTCTATCGTTGGTCAGTCTGTCTATCGTTGGTCAGTCGGTCTATCGTTGGTCAGTCTGTCTATCGTTGGTCAGTCGGTCTATCGTTGGTCAGTCGGTCTATCGTTGGTCAGTCTGTATATCGTTGGTCAGTCGGTCTATCGTTGGTCAGTCGGTCTATCGTTGGTCAGTCGGTCTATCGTTGGTCAGTCGGTCTATCGTTGGTCAGTCGGTCTATCGTTGGTCAGTCGGTCTATCGTTGGTCAGTCGGTCTATCGTTGGTCAGTCGGTCTATCGTTGGTCAGTCGGTCTATCGTTGGTCAGTCGGTCTATCGTTGGTCAGTCGGTCTATCGTTGGTCAGTCGGTCTATCGTTGGTCAGTCGGTCTATCGTTGGTCAGTCGGTCTATCGTTGGTCAGTCGGTCTATCGTTGGTCAGTCGGTCTATCGTTGGTCAGTCGGTCTATCGTTGGTCAGTCGGTCTATCGTTGGTCAGTCGGTCTATCGTTGGTCAGTCGGTCTATCGTTGGTCAGTCGGTCTATCGTTGGTCAGTCGGTCTATCGTTGGTCAGTCGGTCTATCGTTGGTCAGTCGGTCTATCGTTGGTCAGTCGGTCTATCGTTGGTCAGTCGGTCTATCGTTGGTCAGTCGGTCTATCGTTGGTCAGTCGGTCTATCGTTGGTCAGTCGGTCTATCGTTGGTCAGTCGGTCTATCGTTGGTCAGTCGGTCTATCGTTGGTCAGTCGGTCTATCGTTGGTCAGTCGGTCTATCGTTGGTCAGTCGGTCTATCGTTGGTCAGTCGGTCTATCGCTGGTCAGTCGGTCTATCGTTGGTCAGTCGGTCTATCGTTGGTCAGTCGGTCTATCGTTGGTCAGTCTGTCTATCGTTGGTCAGTCGGTCTATCGTTTGTCAGTCGGTCTATCGTTGGTCAGTAGGTCTATCGTTGGTCAGTCGGTCTATCGTTGGTCAGTCGGTCTATCGTTGGTCAGTCTGTCTATCGTTGGTCAGTCGGTCTATCGTTGGTCAGTCGGTCTATCGTTGGTCAGTCGGTCTATCGTTGGTCAGTCTGTCTATCGTTGGTCAGTCTGTCTATCGTTGGTCAGTCTGTCTATCGTTGGTCAGTCGGTCTATCGTTGGTCAGTCGGTCTATCGTTGGTCAGTCTGTCTATCGTTGGTCAGTCTGTCTATCGTTGGTCAGTCGGTCTATCGTTGGTCAGTCGGTCTATCGTTGGTCAGTCTGTCTATCGTTGGTCAGTCTGTCTATCGTTGGTCAGTCGGTCTATCGTTGGTCAGTCGGTCTATCGTTGGTCAGTCGGTCTATCGTTGGTCAGTCGGTCTATCGTTGGTCAGTCGGTCTATCGTTGGTCAGTCGGTCTATCGTTGGTCAGTCGGTCTATCTTTGGGTCGGTATGTGCGTTTAGTCTTGCTTTCAGTCTAAAAGTTTTTCTGTCCTTTGGTCTATGTATCGCAACTGTCAAAACCCAAACAGGTAAAACTTTGAAATCTGCACTAAGTGAAATTCTCAAAAATAACACACACGGCTTTTAATGAGTTCAGGTTTTGGTTTTGTTTTATGAAAATTAAAATATGGGCCAAATAAATCAGCGCTGTCAAAGGGGGAATTTTTATAAACAAAATGTTTAGTTCATGTACGTAAAGAAAGGTTTCAACGGCTTAACTGAAGAATTGGTTAAAATGGTGCGGTGGGTGGGGTCAGGAATAAAGCGCTTTTCATGGGAGCAATGTTCACCACGTGACTTAAGACGAAGGAAAGTTTATGGCGGCCATTGTTTTGGTTGGTGAGGGTTGGTGGGGGTGGGACGGGGACATTTCAAGCGGCCATACTCTGACGGGGACATTTCAAGCGGCCATACTCTGACGGGGACATTTCAAGCGGCCATTGACGGGGACATTTAAAGCGAACATACTCTGACGGTGACATTTCAAGGCCATACTCTGACGGAGACATTTCAAGGCCATACTATGACGGGGACATTTCAAGCGCCCATACTCTGACGGGGCATTTCAAGCGGCCATACTCAGACGGGGACATTTCAAGCGGCCATACTCTGACAGAGACATTTCTAGCGGCCATACTCTGACGGGGACATTTCAAGGTCATACTCTGACGGGGACATTTCAAGGCCATACTCTGACGGGGACATTTCAAGCGCCCATACTCTGACGGGGACATTTCAAGCGCCCATACTCTGACGGGGACATTTCAAGGCCAAGCTCTGACGGGGTTTTCATATTGTCACTGGAACATTTGTGTTTGGGGTGGATATAGAAAATGGTCATGGAATGACAAGCTTCCGTGGTTCGTGTCAATGGCCACTAAGGCTGTTTGACAAGACAAATCTGCCCCACTTTATGAGAACACCATGACCAGGCAAAAGTTGCTATAATCTGAGAGAGATGAATGACCATACTGTACCCTTAACAAGACTTTTTCCTGCATTTTTTCTCCTCTAGTTCATTTACACAATTCCACAGCTGAAAGTAAATTTTTGGGTTTTCAAATTCGACCACTTCACCTTTTCTTAATGATCTCCGCTGGCTTCATGTGAGTAAAACATTGTACACTGATCTCAATCTATATTGAATTATGTGATGGTGCAAGCTGGGGGGGGGTAAACCAGCTTATTTAAAAGAACTTTTATTACAACATGTAGTGGCGCCCTACGTAGTATTACTTTTATTACAACATGTAGTGGCGCCCTACGTAGTATTACTTTTATTACAACATGTAGTGGCGCCCTACGTAGTATTACTTTTATTACAACATGTAGTGGCGCCCTACGTAGTATTACTTTTATTACAACATGTAGTGGCGCCCTACGTAGTATTACTTTTATTACAACATGTAGTGGCGCCCTACGTAGTATTACTTTTATTACAACATGTAGTGGCGCCCTACGTAGTATTACTTTTATTACAACATGTAGTGGCGCCCTACGTAGTATTACTTTTATTACAACATGTAGTGGCGCCCTACGTAGTATTACTTTTATTACAACATGTAGTGGCGCCTACGTAGTATTACTTTTATTACAACATGTAGTGGCGCCCTACGTAGTATTACTTTTATTACAACATGTAGTGGCGCCCTACGTAGTATTACTTTTATTATAACATGTAGTGGCACCCTACGTAGTATATAGTTTCTTCTATAAGTTGCCAGTTTGGAAGGGGATAGAAAGAAGTCCTTCATAGCTTCAAAAATAATTGAATATTCTACATCAGTCTTGAGAGTTTGGGGGGGGAGGGGGTTGTAAAGATGATAAAGAGAATTTAAAGAGGAAATGAAACATATTTTTTTAACAATGTAAATTAAGAGACTCAGAGTGAGTCAGCTTTGCAAGTCAGCATGAATAAGATGTTATACAAGAAGACGTTATACAAGAAATTATCTCAAACATTACGACAACAGGCCGCCTTTTGTCTAAGTTACGAAAACTTTCTAATGAACTTTCACCATCTGAATGCTATAACGAAAACTTTATAATGAACTTTCCCCATCTGAATGCTATAACGAAAACTTTATAATGAACTTTCCCCATCTGAATGCTATAACGAAAACTTTATAATGAACTCTCCCCATCTGAATGCTATAACGAAAACTTTATAATGAACTTTCCCCATCTGAATGCTATAACGAAAACTTTATAATGAACTTTCCCCATCTGAATGCTATAACGAAAACTTTATAATGAACTTTCCCCATCTGAATGCTATAACGAAAACTTTATAATGAACTCTCCCCATCTGAATGCTGTAATCTATCTAAATATCCACCCAAAACTTACCCTAAAGCTAATGTAAATATTCAACGAGTGTCTTCAGATATTTGGATATAATTATAAGGTGATGTTCAAAGGAGAATTGTTAAAGTAATAGTAATGAACAAACGACTGTTCAATAATGGAGACCTTGAGTTCACAATCACCTCAACACTGAAAAAGTGAAAATCTGTATTGCCGGTCAATTATTAGATTCATGTTCATTAAAAGTGCGTTTATTGATAAAGATTATAGACCATACATCGGAAGTGACTTAAACGTGGTTTTACCCTATCGCATATCAGCGATACGACAGCGTTCTCGCTTAGCAATGCATTCTGATATCTAAACTTTTTATACCAAACATTGGAATTGCACCTTATTCGATATATCGACTATCAAACATAGGGCTTACACCTTATCCCAATTTCGAGTATCAAATATCGGACTATACCACGATTTCAACAGTGTTATTGACGATCTGCCTACCATGTTTCTAACAGTGTTATTGACGATTTTCCGACAATGTTTCTAACAGTGTTATTGACGATCTTTCTACTGTTTCCAACAGTGTTATTGGCAGGCCAGTCAGATAAGCAATTATCTCCGTGTAAACAAGTTTAACTATCAAGAAAATGTTTTCTATCATCTACCTGCAATGTTATCGACTACACCGCACTAATAGCCAATAGGTAAGGAGAGGGGATGGTGAGCACCTTCTACGATCTACGTCATCCTTTCGAACAGACCTGGCGATCAGACTGACTTTAAATGGGTCTATTCCTGGAATGTTGGCATAGAGTTAGTACTGACACTCTTCCCACACCATATTTTGCTATAATAACTGCACTAACATACACAAATAGAAAATTCCCTTCCCTCACACACATGAACGGCCCCACACTCCTCAACACAGACGGTCAAACCCCCGCACACACAATACAGTTACAGCTAGTCCCTGACGAATAGACGGCTCCACTCCCCCACACACATAGACGAACCCCACACATAGACGGCCCCCACTCCCCCATACACATAGACCAACCCCACACATAGACGGCCCCCACTCCCCCACACACATAGACGAACCCCACACATAGACGGCCCAACTCCCCCACACACATAGACAAACCAACACATAGACGGCCCCCACTTCCCCGCACACAGAGTCGGCAAAATCAACACACACATACCATTAACCCACAAATAGACGGCCAAATTCTCACTCTCCCCCACACATATACATAACACACAAAACTTCCTTATTTTCATACACCTGACATCGTTAAAAGCCTCACACATACATTTGACAGTAGACAAAACAAACAGACCCCAGCATTCAGACATACCGATGTGAATGACAGACAGAACACACACTCCTAGTTGTCACACACCTACCTGGCGTACTTTACATACCTGTAACTACGTTGTCCCCATCTTACGGAAATGTCCCTATACTCCCCCTAATTTACCTCTCATCAATGGTCACAATCTGTTGAACTTCCATACAAATAGAAGGTCTTCATGAACTCATGAGAAGGTCTCAATCATTGAATCACAACTCTAGTGCCCACGTATTTGAACAAACCTCTATGACTATAATTTTTTGACCATCCTTCCATTGCCTCAATCATTCGACCACTCCTCTGTGGTTCCAATCATTTGACCATCCCTCTATTGTACCAATCATTTGACCACTCCCCTGTGGTCCCAATCATTTGACCATCTCCTGTGATCCCAATCATTTGACCACTCCCCTGTGGTCCCAATCATTTGACCATCTCCTGTGGTTCCAATCATTTGACCATCCCCCGTGGTCCCAATCATCTGACCATCCCTCTGTGATCCCAATCATTCGACAATCACTTTACGACCCTAATCATTTGACGATCTCTCTATTTTCCCAATCATGTAACAATTACTCAAAGATCCCAATCAATTTATTTAAAATATTTAAAACACTTTTCGTGTTCAAGCCAACTAAAAGATAATGTTAAGTTTCTGTCTCCCCGTAAAGCCACATGTCAGACGCCTGGACATGAAATGATATACAAGATAATTTTAATTATTCCAATCATTCCATCTGGAATCCCTCGGTAAAAATGTGTTTGGCTTAAAAACAAAGTATATTTTAAAGTGTTCATTAATATAAAACACTTTTGAGAGAAATATTTAATATTTTTGAAGCTTGCAAACTACTAGAAAACAGAAGTAAAGGAAACATGGTTTGAAACAGAAGTTAAGGAAACATGGTTTGAAACAGAAGTTAAGGAAGCATGGTTTGAAACAGAAGTAAAGGAAACATGGTTTGAAACAGAAGCAAAGGAAACATGGTTTGAAACTGCAAATTGCTTGTAAAAACAACTTAAACATTGAATAAGTTAGTGAAACTTTTATTTTTATTATTTAAAGCAGCAGATGAGAGATGTAGAGACAACCCAGAAGTCAGAGAAAGTTTTGAAGATTGTCACGACGGCGAAATTTAATGGATTACCACTTGATTTTCACAATAAATTATCAAAACCTGTGCCAGAGAGTGCTACAGTGTTGTGTTGTTGTATTATTCGCTATCAACGTTTTAAACAACCTTCCCTGCCCCTCACAACACAAGTCAGACGTTATACGTTATAGTCACCGTTATATTATAGTGAGATAATATAATTCTGACTCTTCTTAGACAGACTACAGACATATTATTTACAACAAACTCAGAAAAAAGTCTTGCTACTCATTTAATCAACTATACAACTTATCTGACATTAAAATACTTTACCAGTCTCGAGACTATCCTTGCTGACACAAGTTAGTTAATCCATGAAAGTATAATCCCAAAATTCGGAATGAGTACAATGGAATATATAAAACTAAGAACGTAATCCACGTGATGCACAACACAAAAGTGTTTCAGAAATCAAGCATTGCCCAAATGCTGTGTCTAGAAAGCGTGCACTATCCACCAACCTCGGTGGAGTCAAGGAAAGCACTCACACTATTAAAGTTGTCGCGAAAAAAAAATATACACGAAGCATTTACTCTCTTCGTATTTCCTAAGCCCATGTAGCAGACTCCCCCACAAGCGTGGAGCACGAGACCAGCGAGCAGACGGCACGCCATCCGTGAAGGCGGGTACCGGGGGAACGTACGGCTGACGATGGCTTGCCGGGCCCGGCCACTGTCGACTTACCTTTGTGTTTGCAGGAGCGGCCCGCTTTTGTTGCATTAGGGTTTATCGACGATATGGGAAACAGAAACTTTTCCCCAGAGGGGGTGCACCGTCATGAGAACAGGGGCGGATTAGCGTGGAGGGTGGGGATTAGGATTGAACTGACAAGTCAATGGAGTATATGAATTATAACATTATATCGATGATGATAATAACCGGTCTGTTAAAGGAACGAACGTGAATAAATAAGACAAAGATGTTAACGTCAACGTGATATGTGCACATACAATATCAAAATAAAGACATTCTGTAAATCTAAGGATATGAAACTCCACAAATGTAACTAGATAAGACCCATAGAATGTAATAGATAAGACCCATAGAATGTAATAGATTAGACCCATAGAATGTAATAGATTAGACCCATAGAATGTAATAGATTAGACCCATAGAATGTAATAGATTAGACCCATAGAATGTAATAGATTAGACCCACAGAATGTAAATAGATTAGACCCACAGAATGTAAATAGATTAGACCCACATAATGTAAATAGATTAGACCCACATAATGTAAATAGATTAGACCCACATGAATGCCCACAAATGAAATAGTACCCACAAATGTAAATAGATTAGACCCACAGAATGTAAATAGATTAGGCCCACAGAATGTAAATAGATTAGACCCACAGAATGTAAATAGATTAGACCCACAGAATGTAAATAGATTAGACCCACAGAATGTACATAGATTAGACAGCCTTGAAGATCACCGCATCGCTAATGTAAACTGTGTTGGTGCAATGAGAACATATTTATAACCCGTGAAACTGTGAGTCTCCGGAATGAACATGAAATTAAAAACCAACCCACATAAAAAAGTACTTATAATTATAAAATTTAAAAAAAAACAACTTCACAAACGACATATATAAATAATTTAAGAAGAAGAAAAATGTAAATAAATAATAGCAACACAATTTACCCAAATTCTTAAAATAGAATATTTGAATTTAATGCAGTTCATCTCAGATATCTTAATTTTTGTTTAGGAACAAATCAAAGAAACTTTATTAAATGTTGCGCTTAGTCGAGAATTAATGTCAGCTCTACGCTTGGCATCTTAGACAAAATAATTCAATAACGTATATCCATAGTTGATCGTGCAGACTTAATAATATTGACACAGTTTTGGTTCAACTATGGTGCCAACTTATGTTTTTATTGTCCAAAGTTTACATTTCAGTGTTATTGAGCCATCAGTCCCGTTAGTCGTAACGTCATTAATATTGTGAAAGAATCAAAGAAAATCTTGTAACATTTCCTCGAATTAAATGTTACACAACAAAAGAACATTCTTTTCCTCACGCTCCATTGACTTCAAAGAACGGCCAGAGGGTGAATTGACTTATTGAATTTTGACTAGACATGCTTGAATGAAATTCTACTTAACTTCGTTGAGTTTTTTTTATGAAAGTGATTTTTCCATTCAATTCAGTGGCGCATTGCAAGGTAAGAATATCATAAGTTTGAAAGGCAACAGGACCACACATATAATGATACCAGGACCACACATATAATGATACCAGGGCCACACATATAATGATACCAGGACCACACTTGTAATGCTACCAGGACCACACTTGTAATACCAGGACCACACTTGTAATACCAGGACCACATATGTAATGACCCAGGACCACATTTGTAATACCAGGACCACATTTGTAATGATACCAGGACCACATATGTAATGATACCAGGACCACACTTGTTATGATACCAGGAACACATTTGTAATGATACCAGGACCACATATGTAATGATACCAGGACCACATATGTAATGATACCAGGACCACACTTGTAATGATACCAGGACCACATATGTAATGATACCAGGACCACACATATAATGATACCAGGACCACACATATAATGATACCAGGGCCACACATATAATGATACCAGGACCACACTTGTAATGCTACCAGGACCACACTTGTAATACCAGGACCACACTTGTAATACCAGGACCACATATGTAATGACCCAGGACCACATTTGTAATACCAGGACCACATTTGTAATGATACCAGGACCACATATGTAATGATACCAGGACCACATTTGTAATGATACCAGGACCACATTTGTAATGATACCAGGACCACATATGTAATGATACCAGGACCACATATGTAATGATACCAGGACCACATTTGTAATGATACCAGGACCACACTTGTAATGATACCAGGACAACACTTGTAATGATACCAGGACCACATATGTAATGATACCAGGACCACACTTGTAATGATACCAGGACCACACTTGTAATGATACCAGGAACACATTTGTAATGATACCAGGATCACACTTGTAATGATACCAGGAACACATTTGTAATGATACCAGGACCACACTTGTAATGATACCAGGACCACATATGTAATGATACCAGGACCACATTTGTAATGATACCAGGACCACATTTGTAATGATACCATGAGGACCACACTTGTAATGATACCAGGACCACACTTGTAATGATACCAGGAACACATATGTAATACCAGGACCACACTTGTAATACCAGGACCACACTTGTAATGATACCAGGACCACATATGTAATACCAGGACCACACTTGTAATACCAGGACCACACTTGTAATACCAGGACCACACTTGTAATGATACCAGGAACACATATGTAATACCAGGACCACACTTGTAATACCAGGACCACACTTGTAATGATACCAGGACCACATATGTAATACCAGGACCACACTTGTAATAACAGGACCACATTTGTAATGATACCAGGACCACATATGTAATGATACCAGGACCACATATGTAATGATACTAGGACCACATATGTAATACCAGGACCATACTTGTAATACCAGGACCACATTTGTAATGATACCAGGACCACATATGTAATGATACCAGGACCACATATGTAATACCAGGCCCTAGCTTGTAATGTTAAATTCTATTTATTATTTACTCGTTTAAAGGTATCCTCTCTGATCGTTTATAAACATGTACTTGGTTTCTTTGATGACCACTTACCCACAGCCAATCCTCTTGTCACATTTGGCCTGAAGTAATGACTATTGAATTTCCTTGTGGTCTCCTTAACCTATCAATTGTTTATGAATTAATCCACATCTTTTTAGATTCTTTTGAATTTAGTAGTTTGTCGCCATTGACCGACCCTGGCTTCCGATAACTCATTCCAATTTTCTTCACAGTTCGTTGCCCTTGGTATGACAAGTCAATAGTCCAAAGGTTTCTGGACAATAGCCATTTGAAGAATGATATCAATAGGTGGGAACAATGAATTGCTAGTACTAAGGGGACTTTGAACAATAGCTGCATCCCAACGCTCGAGTCATCCACACATATTGATCTTGTGGGTCATTGTGAGATTACTCACTTTAACGAACTGGTCTCATTTCATAGTGAATCTACTAACTTTAATGAAATGCTCTGAATTCATGGTGAGTTTATATACTCGCTATGATGAACTTGTCTGATTTCATAGTGAGCTTACTCACTTTAATGAACTTGTCATTGTCATGGTGAGTCTCGACTTGACTTGACGCTCTTTCTATGCAGAAGATAGTTGCGTCCACAGACCATGACAGATGATCTGTTGGCAAGTGATGCAGCGTTCACAGGCCACGGCTTTGTGGGTTCCACGCATTACCCAGCCGCCTAACTATTCGGAGCTGGGTGACTCAGGGACACCCTAGCCCCGGGAACAAACCCTTGCCTTCACACGGATTGGAACCCGTGACCACCTGTACAACAGTCCAGTGCGCTGCCACTCGACCACCGCATCCCGAGTCTACTGTACTTTAATGAACTTGTCGTATGTCATGGAGAGTCTACTGTAATTTAATGAACATGTCCGATATCCTCGTGAGCCATTTATTGTAGGTGTCTTATATACTACTCAGGCCTTGAGTTCATACTTTCTCTGATCCTTGATTACTTAAATTCTCTGTTACTTGAGTTCTGATATTCACTGTTTCTTGACTTCTGATATTCACTGTTTCTTGAGTTCTGATATTCACTGTGACTTGAGTTCCGATATTCACTGTTTCTTGAGTTCTGATATTCACTGTGACTTGAGTTCCGATATTCACCGTTTCTTGAGTTCTGATATTCACTGTTACTTTGCTTCATTGGTACGATTTTTAATTCCATAAAGCCTTGCACAGATTATGAGGTATGTTCTAATAATATCATTAGAAGTTAAATAAGCGTTAAAGATTTTTGTGTGTATACAATGAGTCCCAGTACATGTATACCAATCGCTGCACTATCACTACCGTTTATGTGCTGTGTTGTTTGTAAACACGAAACACTATAGGTTAGAAAATAATTTTTAAATTGAAAGAATTTTCAATGGAGAAAAATTAACTTGAAAATATAACTTTATATACACTTTTAATAGTTATTTGTCGAATATTTATTTCAGTGATAGATATAGATAATAATAATAATAATAATAATAATAATAATAATAATAATAATAATAATAATAATAATAATAATAACCCCCTTTTCAGACCATATGTACAATTAAAATTTCAATAGTATTTACATAAACTATATACAAGCTGCTTTCAGTTTTTACCTAAGATGGACGTTGCTTGGATCCCATGTTTAACAAATATTTAACCCAATAAATATGTTTGTCCATGATAGACTCCGAAATGGAAGCATCCGTAAGAGTTCACCTGATAGAGTACCAAAAAATGATGCCCCCGGCGACTGTCTGATAAACCTTAGAAGCCAATATATGTTATATGTTTTTATATATTATAGTTGAAAGTTACTGAAGAAAAAAAAATTGATCTAAAAGAACTGTTGCCATATTTAAAAATATAGAAATTAAGATTCTTGGCAATTCGGACACTTTTCCGAAATAACGACCCGTGTAATGAACGCTGTTCATGAACAGATTAGGTTTGTTATGTGGTATGGAGGTGGGGTTGGAATGGGAGTACTTTGAATCACAACAACAGCAGTAACGACATCAAAAGCAACAACAACAACAACAACATGCGTTTGATGAAGGAAATAAGAGGTCCTCAAGATGACTAACTTCATTTAACGTGGAGGTCATTGACTTATGTTTAATGTTCTTCCATGCCGCGTTACCATGACAACTGACTGATCTCTCTTTTAACACTTATGGGAATAAACTTTATGAGTATAACATCACTGCCCCAACCTCTATCCCCCCCCACACACACAATAAGCTTCTAATGAGAAGACTTGATAAAGATACGACAGTATTAAATTCCAACTTGGTTTGGAAGTACAACACAACAACATTGCAATACAGCCCAAAGATAATACATTTTTTGGTTCCATATACAGAAAGACACACATAGAAACCTCCCTCTTCCTGTCTGGCATTCGGGCGTGGAATAGTTTGCCTGAACAAACCAGAAAATCAAAACAAAGACAACATTCAAAAGTCTTATAAAAAAATACTCAAGCCAACGCTAAGAAAGGGACTCTATAAGCATCTCTATAGAAGGTGTGTCTGCAATATATTCGATAAGATAAGCTACAATATTTGAGTGTCTTACTGTAATTGGATCTTACAGTTGTTATGAGAACTGGACTCGTGACTGATTTGGAGTTGCACATTTTTTTATGGGATATTAGAAAAAATATCAACCTTCATTCTTGCTCCTCTTTTATTCTCGTATAAATAAAGTGAATTTTTCTGAACTGTTTTTTTTTCATCAATAGATTAGAGATTTCACTCCGGATCTATAAAAAAAATGTTGACATGCCATCGCAAACCACAGTTGGCAAATTTAAATCAAGTCTTTTCTTTCCTTGTTTCCCGTCAATGAAAAACAGACATCGCTTTTTGATGAAACGTCTGATGTATTTCTCAACAGCTGCTAAATCTTTATTGTAGTGAATTGAAGGACAATGATTATCATGGCTTATCATTGCTGATAAGCGCGGAGTTTCTGTTTGCCTATCATGTGTGATGGGGATCACGTGACTAAGAGACCAGGCAAAATGCCCTATGATGAAAATGGAGGCTGGCAGATGTCATGTCTTGGCTGGTTCCGGCAGATTCCCTGGACAGAGTGGGCGAGGAATAACAAGGACTAACAGAGGCCATAACAAGGTCATTCAGAGGACATAAAAAGGTCATTCAGAGGACATAACAAGGTCATTCAGAGGACATAACAAGGTCATTCAGAGGACATAACAAGGTTATTCAGAGGACATAACAAGGTCATTCAGAGGACATAACAAGGTCATTCAGAGGACATAACAAGATCATACAGAGGAAATAACAAGGAATTGCAGAGGACACAACAAGGGCCTACAGAGGACATAACAAGGGCTTGTAGAGGACATAACAAGGACCTAAAGAGGACATAACAATGACCTAAAGAGGACATAGCAATGACCTAAATAAGAAAAATAACAAGATCGTACAGAGGACATATAAAGGTCATACAGAGGACATAACAAGGAGTTATAGAGAACATAACAAATACTATATCCTATAAAATAAAAGGCAAGTTTCTGTCCTTTCCGTCCGTTCTGTCCGGTCATCTATAGCGATTGGTCCCTCAAACACATATGATTCCTACAGCCAATCAAATTGAACACATTTACGCGGACGTTCAAAACGAGTTATTTTTGGTGCAGTATTTCTTCCAAGACTTTATTTTGAGTTATGCGCGTTGGGATTTATAGTAAAAAGCTCTGTTTTTACGAGTTATTTATTTTAACTATAATGAACAGTATTTTTGACGTGATGAACATGTAATGCCGGTCGACACGACTGTTGGAGGGGAGTTACAACATGCCACCGAACGGTGGCGGAACGTCCTTTGACGGGCTTTGTTGCTCGTGAGATATAAACCATAATACCACATTGTAAGAGACAAACTTTCTAAGTGGGAATTGTTTAGAACGGTAAATGTACTGGACCTTTGATATTAATAGAAAACCTCATCAATAAATATTATATTGCCTCTTATATACATATACATATATATATATATATATATTTACCCTCAATTATCCTGGCGTAACGCTGAGGGACATTAATCTGCTTTTTTTTTGAAATATAGACTTAAAAATCATAATCAATTTGGTTTCCAGATTAACATTAAACACCCTCAACACTATTATTAATTGATCAACTTCATGCGGACGTTCGAAAAGAATTTTATTTTGGTGCAGTAACTTTGGTGCGCTGCTTTCTAAAATTTCTCGCCGTAAAAAGATATTATATGACGTCATTTTTTAAGTTCATATTTTAATTTTGGAAAAGGGAACGATGTAAAAAGAGGATTTCAGGATTGTTAATTATAAAATACTTTGTGTACATTTCAGGAATATTTCGTATTTATCATACAAAGATAAGTTACTTGGGCTTTTGAAAAAGGTGGGCGCCATAGGCGCCCTAAAAAGAGTGGGCGCCGCAGCAAAACCTAGTATATATATATATAGATCTATATAATATATATATATATATATATATATATATATATATATATATATATATATATATATATATATATATCTATATATATATATATGAATACATATATATATTTTAAAAACGCTCTATTTAGTTAACAAAACATAGTTACGAATTTCATCTACACATTTTTTGAATTCATAAGAACAGACAAGATTATTTATTTATTTAAAAATAGCTTTGTAATTTTAAACATGGCAATACTCTTACTTGCACTTATTAATTTATTCCGTTTTGCCTTGCATAAGCATCAAATAACAATTAAAATACAGTAAGACCCCCGCTTGACGCTGTTTTGGATTAACGCTCTTTTATTTCAACCCAGGGATTCCCCGAAATTGCTCGCAGCACTACGTGGATTCCCCGAAATTGCTCGCAGCACTACGGGGATTCCCCGATATTGCTCGCAGCACTACGGGGATTCCCTGAAATTGCTCGCAGCGGTAGGTTTCCAAATTGTGCTGTAAGGACGCATTTTTATCATTTGAAACATTTGTTGACATTATTGTAAGTATTATAACGATTAATACAGTGACAAATATTATGATCTTTAATTTTTATCATGGGTGATAATGAAAAACAAGAAAAGAAAGAAAACAACCAGAAAAAGCATTTCACTGGAAACTAAATTGCAAGTGATTAGAAAATTAGATTCTGGCATTCTGGTGAATGTCAATCACAAATTAGTGCTGCATTGAATTTGACAACTTCAACAATAAGGTCAATTGTTAAGAATAAAGAAAAAATACTGTCATCGGCAACTGAAACTATGTCAAGCTCTGCAACTAGAATTACCTGTTCTAGAAATAACATAATAGAAGAAATGGAAAAAACGACTGTCTATATGGATTGACGACGAAATTGAACGCAATATGACATTAAGCCAATCTATCATAATGGAAAAAGCTAGAAGAACTGAATTACATTCAGGCTGAGGCAAGTGACTTAAGTGAAACTTTGGTTGCCAGTCGAGGATGGTTTGAAAACATAATTATTAAATAAATACCTAACCAATTTTCTATCCACCTTCCCTTAAGCCCATTATTCAGCTTGTAATAAAACCGTTTCCTTCTTAGTTATACTTATTTGCAATTAGTGTTTATTTTGGGAGTATATCAGCAAGAACGCAATCAAACTCTAATTGATTAAATGCACAGAATCTAATAACAAGTCTAAGACTGACCAGAAAACAAGCCAAGTGTTGGTCCTAAGTCTTGTTTCGCCATACAGCAAATGTTGGTACTTAAAAAAACAGGCAGAGTTATATATGAAAGATCATTGACTGCATAGTGGTTGTACAATTTAAAGCGCTACGTCATAGGTTATAGGTCTTGTTGTCAGACTTACTTTGCGAACACTGAAAGCTATGTTTATTTTCGTGTTATTTTCTTTTTCAATAAGTAAAATTTTTTAGCCCATGACAGCTGTTTTATTGGTGGTCCGGGTTTTGTTGACTTGACTGTGGGTTTTCTTTTTTTTTCTTCTCTCACGTTTTTAGACTTGAAATATGGCACACAAATTAGCACAATGGCACATCAATTAACACAATGGCGCATCAATTAACACAATGGCGCATCAAATAGCACAATGGCACATCAATTAACACAATGGCGCATCAATTAACACAATGGCGCATCAATTAACACAATGTCACATCAATTAGCACAATGGCACATCAATTAACACAATGGCGCATCAATTAACACAACGACAAATCAATTAGCACAATGGCACATCAATTAACACAATGGCACATCAATTAACACAATGGCGCATTAATTAACACAATGGCACATCAATTAACACAATGGCACATCAATTAACACAATGGCGCATCAATTAACACAATGGCACATCAATTAACACAATGGCGCATCAATTAACACAATGGCACATCAATTAACACAATGGCGCATCAATTAACACAATGGCACATCAATTAACACAATGGCACATCATTTAACACAATGGCACATCAATTAACACAACGGCACATCAATTAGCACAATGGCACATCAATTAGCACTGCATTTCTCAAACATCGTTTTGTGAACACTTTATGTTTTTAAAATCCCCTTGGTGACTCATTAAAGTTTTTATTGATTTGTCAATTGTTAAAATATAAAAAACATAAATTTTCACACTATTTTATTTTCAATACAGTAAATAATGGAACATATAATGAAAAAAATATTTATTATAATTTTTAAAAAAATGATTTAATGATCAGGAGTATGCAATCTATTTATATATAGTTTAACAAAAAAATAATAATAACTCCACATACACATTTTACGTCTTTAGTCCGGTTCCCCCCTTTTTTATGGTCCAAGAATGTATTATAGAATAGATTGTTAGTTTGCGACCTGATATGCTAACATAAATGTTGAACCTTTCCAATCTTCTTTATGCCAGTACGTTGTATAATTTCGTTGCTCGGTAAGTTAGTCGACTACGACACGCGTGCCAGACTTAAAACGAGTGGAGATTGTCGTTAGCATACATGGGAAGAAAATATTCAAAATATTAACTCTTAATGATGAAAATGCATTTTGAATCGTAGATTTGAAATTTACTTATTGTTGACACGTCATCGACCCCATTACTAAAAGACAATAACTGATGACTTTAAACCGACAGGAGAATTAGCAGAAGGAGATTATATATTAAGAAATTCTACCTCTATGTATGATGACATAGGACTAGCTGGAGAGTTTGATGTTATTGCCTACAGGACTGTCGTAATTGTCACGTGATCAGCGTACTTTTAGCCATCAGCCGTGTCAATTGCCCTTGTCAGTCTTGCTTAGCTCCAGGAAAATACTTTGTTCTAATCCATTGTCCAATATTTACACCTCTCTTCAGCGCCGGGAAAGACTCGATCCAAAGTGAAATCGCGTCTTAATAATCTTTGGGCAACGCTGTTCACACAGCCTTAAATAGCAGCATTATCGTATTTAACGGTAGTCGATACCGCCCCCAAGGCTTTTCACTTTTTCCACACAAGAAACGACAAGCCAATGAACAATCGATTACATCCAAAGCAGTTTTAGGATTAGCCATGGTATGTCTGATTCAACAACTTTGTTGGATATTGTTGATGGTGTTGGATCGAAAAAATATTTTCTATTGCTGATACAAGGTTTCCCAGGGTAGCTGGGGCCTGGTGTATTTTTTTGAGACTTGTGTTCCGTCAGGAATTATAATTTAACTTTTTAAATTGGATTTTAAAAAAATATTAAGTCAAACTTAAGTTACATATAAATTTAGTTCTTTTGGGGTATTTGTTCCGTGGTGTAGTGAAGGCCAACGATATTTGTTCCATTGCTGTGGTGAAGACCAACACTAGTGATTGGAGTAACTAGCCTTGCTCCCCCCACCCCCAACATACACACACACACATCTTGTCACTTGAGATAAGCTGTATATATTTACATCCTATACGGCTATACGGCTTTACGGCTATACGGCTTTACGGCTATACGGCTATACGGCTTTACGGCTATACGGCTTTACGGCTATACGGCTTTACGGTTATACGGCTTTACGGCTATACGGCTTTACGGCTATACGGCTTTACGGCTATACGGATATAATGGATCTTGTGTTGGGAAAGTTGAAGTCTTCAAATAAGTCATGAAGTTGTTGTGGAAACAATCTTAACGGGATACTATTTCAAAGGGCAGAAAACTCTCTCAGACAACCGTTCAAAGCTGGACTTGAGAGAGAAGGAAATCACTGTCACAATCACATTCAGTGTATCGATCAGGGAGTTCGATCTCGTGTTAAATGATTGGTCCTGATTTGGACTTTGAAACGACTGCTGACCATGGGTCGTCGACAAGAAAACACAAGTGAGTTGAAGAGAGCAGGATTTAGCTGACCAAAGAGAACTTAATGACCACCCCCTGAGGTCAGTTGGGATGGATCAGGTTGAAGATGACCGTAAATATCTTGAAGCGAGACTTTGATGGACCTAGATGGCGTGAGTACTGGACGATTAGGGTACAACTATGTCATATTATTAGAATGTGATAATGTGGATAGATCTGGGTCAAGTGGATATTATTGGGTGGATATAACTGGGTCGGGTTTATATAACTAGGCCATGTTGTTAGAACATAAGGTAAAAATGATAGCATTGGGTTATGTGGATATCTTGTCAAAGTGGTAGGTCTGTGTTATGTTGTGAGATTTCATCGCATCAAATTAGGTTAGAGTAGGGCTTACATCAATTCCTTAAATAGCATGTTAATCACTACTACTGACCAAATGTTGTTGTTTTTTTAATTTTATTTTTTAAAAATGAAAGTCCCATAACCGATGGTCGTAGGGGGTCCTCTAATGTTTCCATTATAACTTACTTGCTATACTTAATTATAGCTTGGTAAAACTTGGTGGGCGCCCCATCTCCCTTCCAGGTCAGCTGCGGACTTTCTTAGCGTTGGTCATTCTTTTATTGTGGTTATAACGTGGGCTAGATCCCACGCCCCTCAGCTTGTGAGGCGAGAGCACTATTGACTTCGCCATCCAGCCGCCAATGACCAAATGCATGGTTAGTTTTATCATAAACAAACACGTTTAAGGTATAATCAACAGTAAAATATTTATTAATCTTATCAGTTTCATTTTGTGAGTATATCGAAAAATGATAATCTATCATATATCTATCTAACCTATTCCTTTGTCACGAACATCCTGACATCAAAGGTAAACTGACAGTGTCACTAAAAACAAACTTCAAACTAACACTTTTTGAGAACCACTGTCTACAAGATTCTTTCTGGAAGATGTTACTTTTGACGGAACAGACGCAATTTTGAAGAATAAGACTCTGAACTTGGTATTAAGTCAACATATTAGGATAATGCCGGTGGTCATTTGGTGACCAAACTCAGTAATTTTGAGTCCCACAGGAAGTAGACGTCCATTGGCCAGTCTTGTTGTGTGCCGTGAAACTAAGAGAAGGAATCGATTCAGACACGATCCAAGTCAAACTAGAAGTTCTTGTGTCCTGTTGGCATGGGCACTGGCGGGTAATGTTAGGTAATCTTCATGCTACGTCACTGTACCTGTATTGGAGCCTTCTCATTGGTAATTAATGTAAGACAATAATAGCGCGCTACTTTACCTGGATTTGAACGTTACCGATGAAATTATTGATAGGTAATCCCGAAAACAGAAAATATTCGATAGGGATGACTGATATGATGGAGATTTTCCATCAGCTGGTGTGAGTTTTGAGGAGACAACACATTTTATCAAGAGAGACGAATCTTAACAAGCTTGGGTGAAGAATGTATCGCATTACTATATGGTACAGTATTGAGGAAAATAATTACATATCTATGTGGGTTTCCAGAAAGTAATGTTATGTCTGTTTGGGTCAGTGGAAGACTATCTCCAGTGGGTCCACACCTTCAGACAGTTCATCTCTTGATGGTCGTACATTCACACTACTGTAGTTGAACACACTGACACGACTGTCGTGTTGAACGCTACTGATATAATCAACACATCAACAAAATATTACATGGGGGATAATGCAAACCTGATTTACAGATTGCCGTTTGAATAATTTATAGGTTTCAATTAAGGCGAAAAAAACAACAGCTTGGTAAGCAGAAGACATTTGGTTCGGCACACATTTATTTTAGAGTTGCTTTAAAAAAAATAATAATTTTTTTTTAGGTTGTGAGAAGGAATTATATTTGGATTGGTGAAAAAAAAAGAGACAACGTTAATTTGATTGTTTTTGTTTGTGTGTGTGTGTGTGTGTGTGGTCAAAAAGAAAGCCGATAGAGAGATTTATTTTAATTGGACTTGTGGGAAAAGTGCGGGAAATTATTGTTATTACCTTTTTTATGACGGTCGGGGTGTAAATAATGGAAATGATGACCTTGTGCCGTCTAGCGGTTGGATTAATTCCTCTTTAGAACGGTTCTAAACATAAGCGGCCCCACTAACAAATGACATAAGCTGCCCCACTAACAAATGACATAAGCTGCCCCACTAACAAATGACATAAGCTGCCCCACATACAAATGACATAAGCGGCCCCACTAACAAATGACATAAGCGGCCCCACAGACAAATGACATAAGCTGCCCCACAGACAAATGACATAAGCGGCCCCACTAACAAATGACATAAGCTGCCCCACTAACAAATGACATAAGCGGCCCCACTAACAAATGACATAAGCTGCCCCACAGACAAATGACATAAGCGGCCCCACTGACAAATGACATAAGCGGCCCCACTAACAAATGACATAAGCGGCCCCACTAACAAATGACATAAGCTGCCCCACAGACAAATGACATAAGCGGCCCCACAGACAAATGACATAAGCGGCCCCACTAACAAATGACATAAGCGGCCCCACTAACAAATGACATAAGCGGCCCCACTAACAAATGACATAAGCGGCCCCACTAACAAATGACATAAGCGGCCCCACTAACAAATGACATAAGCGGCCCCACTAACAAATGACATAAGCTGCCCCACAGACAAATGACATAAGCGGCCCCACTGACAAATGACATAAGCGGCCCCACTGACAAATGACATAAGCTGCCCCACAGACAAATGCCAGTTGTTCCATTCTGAAGTCAAGCCTGCAAAATCACAGCCAAGATCCCAACACTGCACGGACTTCAATGGTCTTATCATCAAAATTGCCGACAATAAACATGTGTTCGTTTATACTTTGGTTATAAATCAACATGTGTTCGTTTATACTTTGGTTATAAATCAACATGTGTTCGTTTATACTTTGGTTATAAATCAACATGTGTTCGTTTATACTTTGGTTATAAATCAACATGTGTTCGTTTATACTTTGGTTATAAATCAACATGTGTTCGTTTATACTTTGGTTATAAATCAATCGTTTAAAATAAAAACATCGTACACAAAACCTGAAATGGGCCAACAGTGTCCTACCAATCGATACGTGATATGGTCTCATCAAATGTGCTAAGTATCGAGGATGTAGTTCAGGATAATGCTGAGATAATTGCATTCACAAGTGCGTGTCATATACACTTCTTATGTAATGGTGCAGAGAAATTGAGGGTATAAAATCTTGCACCCGAGGTCCCGCATTGTAGAAAAAGGATCGTAGAAATGGAAAGTGGGATAATAAAAAACCATTTGAAACGCTAAGATGAAGCAATCAGTTGTTAATATTTGAGAGGCGAGGTTTAAGAGTACGTGATGGCATTAATTAGTGGAGTATTAGTGGACGCTTGTTATTATTGGCGTGGGAGTGGTGACGTGGGAGTGGATGGAGTAGTAGGAGTGGGTTGGCGGATTGAAGCTTTGAAATGGTTGGGAGTGACTATGGGAGGGAAAGGGGATGCAGATATGGGGGGTGTGACATTATGAAACAAATTATCAGTCAAATGTATCATCGAAAAATATAATTAAATAAAATTTAATCAAACACAAATAAATTATTTTTTAAAAAAAACTAGTTTTTGAAAAAATCTTCTAGAAAGAAAATTTTTTAAAAAAATTAAAAAAATATATATATAATATTGTTTTAAGTATTTACAATTTTTTATTGAAGCATTTAATATAAATTTGAAATTATTTTCTAAGCTATGTTGCGTTCAATAAAGAGGAATTCTATTTTTTAAAGTTTTGTGGCATTGTTCTTAGTAGAATCGACAAGAAAAATGTCATTTCAAAATGATGTCCGACAGAAGAATTGATTTCTATTTACTCTTCTTTTCACAAAAAATAAAATTTAAACATTGTGTGTGTTTGGGGGGGGTGGGCAAGGGGGGTGGAATGGTGGAGTGGACTTAATTTTCTAATTCAAACGTCATGTAGACGTAACGACAGACAATTGTGTCCATTACGTCTGTAGAGGCCAGTATGAGGCAGACAAGACCAAACCTAAAGACCTGTAGCAAAGCGGAATACAACTAAAATGCAACTAGATTAATGAAAAGATGGAAAGTCTTTAAAAATATATGCATGCGTGAGGTGACAGTGAGGTCTTCTTAAAAAGTACAGCTAGTGAAGGAGTGAGTGCATTCAGATACCTCTAAGCTCAGCCATTGATGACGTCATTGGGCGAGAATTGATACTCCTTAAATGGGCATGTACTCTTTGTGACCGGCTTATAAATGTACAACAATCCGCTCCGAGCCTTAAGCGAGGCCAACATGAAATCTGTTTTAAACTTTGCTCTCGTGATGGCGGGATAGCTGACGCAGGAAGGCGATGGGGGCCATCGGGGGATTCGGGCTCTTTTGGGTCGACAACACATTGGGTTCCTGGACTAAGTGTGGTCGATGGATAAAGACAATGGACGGAGACGCAGATTTCTGCAGATCGAAACCCAGTCGCCGATAGTTAGTCTTTGATGAGCAATCACCACCAGATACACAACAGCTATAGAGGACTGTGATGGGCATATTACCACTAGATACATGCAGCTATAGGTGACTGTGATGGGAAAATTACCACTAGATACATGCAGCTATAGGTGACTGTGATGGGAAAATTACCACTAGATACAGGCAGCTATAGGTTAATGTGATAGGAAATTACCATTACATACACAGCAGCTATAGGTGACCATTATACTATAGTAAACTAAAAATCGCTGAGATTTTCATTATAGAGACTAAATCAATGGTCTCCAAACTCCAAACGTTTCTGCAGGAGGGCCTCATTAACTGTCAAATAGCAGTTTGGGGGCCGACTACTAGCCCCCAATTACTAAGTTTTGTGGTAAACTACAGGTAAAAAATAATCCTTTTTGTAGATTAAAAGGATTCCAGGGGCTGGATGAGAGGACCTCGGGGGCCGCATCTGGCCTGCGGGCCGTAGTTTGGAGATCCCTGGACTAAATGATGAACATAGAAAGAAACCAGAAATAAACACTCGAATGAGTATTTAAATGCAATTTCCAACAAGGAATTTCCGATTTTTCATCAAGGGAAATCATTCTAGATTACAATAAAAGTCGATTCAAATAAGTAACTAAACACAATATGACGTCATATCCCCTCACGCTTCACCACACCAAGAATGTGTCAATATAATGCGCACCAGGCAAAAATCTAACATACGCATTCACAAAGCGTAAAAAAAAACCATTAACTATAATTCTAAATTATATTAAAAGTAATTTAAAAATCAATATCTTCGAAATTAAAGAAACAACTGCTTTAAAAAAAACTGCTTCTAAAATTATGGTAGTCGAACGAAAATACATTTTTGAAAAATTCATTCTCCAACGTTGTTCTAAATATTATTAGCTATTGTTTCACGTTTGTTTCAACCCAATAGATGTTATGCTTGGCGAGAAATTAACTAAATACTGATATTTTCTCAGTTTTGTGTGTGTAGATTTTCCAGGAAATCCAGTAAACCTTTTCGGTATTTTTTGGGCCGTTGCACATCCTTGGGACCTCCTTAGTATATTTGCAAAGACCCGAACTCTCTATCTGGTATGGTTCAGGAGGGATTGCATGTACAAGCGTTACAGACATTTCGAATATATAAACGCAATTTTTCCAAGGGAAATTGCGGTATAAAACAACAACTCCCCTTAGCAGAATGTTACACATTTAAAAATATATAAATAACTTGAATAAAAATATAATAAGAAAACATAAATTAATTCAAAATTTTTTTTTCAGAATTTGTTTGAATACTCTCTCTTATACACCGCTACATTTTCCAATGTTCGGTTTATCATAAATTGTTTTTAAAAAAAAATTTGCACTATCAATCGAAAGATTCTGTTTATCCTATTTCCTGCCCATGGGGCAACAGTGATTTGGATATTGGCAAACGTCCAGTCAACATTGGCCAACGTTAGGTACAGCATTTACCTCAAAAACAATTCGAATCGATCAATCGATCTTAACCCACGCAAGGTATTAATGAAACGGTGTGGAGGGTTCTCAAAGTTAAACACCCAATCAAGTGAGGCCAATCAGGGTGGTTATAACAGGTACTTCAATTGTTCGGACATCCCGCACTTCCGATGGAAACAAGAAACAGTCCGGGGAACAGTGAGGCAATCATTATGAATCAGGCAGTGGAACTGTCGGAAAATCAATATGAATCAGGCAGTGGAACTGTCGGATAATATATATGAAACAGACCTACAAACGACTCAGAGATACTTCAGACATACCGAAGCTACAAGACCTTCTGACGTCACAAAGGTATAGGACCTTCAGAAGTACCAAAGCTACAAGACCATAAGACATACCAAAGCTACAAGAACTTCAGACGAACCAAAGCTACAAGACCTTCAGACATACCAAAGCTACAAGACCTTCAGACATACCAAAGCTACATGACCTTCAGACGTACCAAAGCTACAAGACCTTCAGACGTACCAAAGCTACAAGACCTTCAGACGTACCAAAGCTACAAAATCTTCTGACGTCACAAAGGTACAGGACCTTCAGACGTACCAAAGCTACAAGACCTTCAGACGTACCAAAGCTACAAGACCTTCAGACGTACCAAAGCTACAAAGACCTTCTGACGTCACAAAGGTACAAGACCTTCAGACGTACCAAAGCTACAAGACCTTCAGACGTACCAAAGCTACAAAGACCTTCAGACGTACCAAAGCTACAAGACCTTCAGACGTACCAAAGCTACAAGACCTTCAGACGTCACAAAGGTACAAGACCTTCAGATGTACCAAAGCTACAAGACCTTCTAACGTCACAAAGGTACGAGACCTTCAGACGCCACAAAGGTAAAGGACCTTAACTCATTTGCTACTAAGCGCAATAACCAAAACCCCCCCCTGAAATACTAAGCAAAGGGAGATTACTCTCAAAAACATGCACCCCCATGTTAAATAAAAATATTTTAAACACCTAAATGAAATTTTAAAATAACAAAACACACACCAAAAAAACAGAAAATTGAATGAGCTTTTTAAAAAATGTATAGGTTGATGTACTTTAATTCACAAATATATTTGAAATAAATCTTGAAAAGTGTTTTTGGAAAATTTACATCGCAGTTTTGGGATGCGACCTCCGTTGTTTGTCACCTTTTTGTCCATTTATTGTCTCATGAAAATTTGAGAAACATCTTATCCACTGACCAATACAATTTTGTAATTGATTACTTGAGTCTAATCATGATGTCAGTGTAGAAAAATTTATATATATCCTCATTAGTAACCTCCTTCCACTGGGTGTCTTTCTTACCCTTGGCTGTTTGCTGCGGTTCAGCGTATCTGTTCGTTTCAGCTCTATCAAGGCAGAGTTCATGAAAAGCTTTTAGTAGTCTATGAGACTGCTGTCAATAGGGAGAAAATGATTTCCCCTATAATTTAATTAAATTGTCTGTAACACTAATGAAATAGTCTGACCAAGATTCAGTGACAGCATCTCCTTTATTTCATAACTGAACTCTCATTAGCGTCACTGTCACTAGTGTCACTCTGATTATGATTAGAGTTAATTATTATCAGTATCACTATCACTAATTTCAACATCTGATTCCTCATTGTTTAAATTATTAACTGCTGCATAATTAAAAGTTGAAGCAGCAATTAAAGAGTCAAGAAAATGAAAGGCCATTGTATAAGAATATTCAGAAACCACACGATCAAATTTCACCAAATACAGTCCGACTTCTAAGCCACACAGTTTTTGAACCGTAAATGACATAAACATCCGTTTTTTTAAACGAAAGCAGCTATGTTTCTACTTTTTAAAAAGCCGAGAGCTATTCACACGGTAACAATGCTTCTCGCGGGATGATTTTTTATATGCGCGTTGCTAGACGCCATGTCGCATTTGGGCGCATTAGTACGGAGGGGGGTATGTCGCATTCAGTCGCATTAGTAGCAAATGAGTTAAGGTGTACCAAAGCTACAAGACCTTCAGACATACCAAAGCTACAAGATCTTCTGACGTACCAAAGCTACACGACCTTCAGAAATACCAAAGCTACAAGACATCCAGACGTACCAAAGCTACAATACCTTCAGACGTCACAAAGGTACAGGACCTTCAGACGTACCAAAGCTTCAGGACCTTCAGACGCCACAAAGGTAAAGGACCTTCAGAGGTACCAAAGCTAAAAGACCTTCTAACGTCACAAATGTACACGACCTTCAGACGTACCAAAGCTTCAAGACCTTCAGACGTAACAAAGCTACAAGACCTTCAGACGTCACAAAGATACAGAACCTTCAGACGTACTAAAGCTAAAAGACCTTCTAACGTCACAAATGTACACGACCTTCAGACGTACCAAAGCTTCAAGACCTTCAGACGTACCAAAGCTACAAGACCTTCAGACGTCACAAAGGTACAAGACCTTCAGACGTACTAAAGCTACAAGAGAACTATAGTTTTTTATAGTGATTCTGGATTTTAATAATCCTTTAAAATTATTATTCATGTTCCCGTTAAGGCAGTTAACAAAGTTTTAATCTCCTGATATTTAATTTTGTAATTTTATATTACAATAGTTAAATTAGTTCTAATTTTTAAATTAATATACAGTGATACCTCTAGATACGAGTTTAATTCGTTCCGTAACCTTGCTCGCATGTCAATCTGCTCGTATCTCAAAGCAATTTCCCCCATTGATATTAATTGAAAATGCCATTAATCCGTTCCAGTCCAAATATTTGCTACACCTAATTGTTTTTGTTACGTGTTTTTAATAAGAAAAATATATTCATAAATGACAAATATGGTATGAAAACATAATGAAAGAGAATATAAAGCAAAAAAACAAAAACAAACCACTGGTTTTATAAAGTGTACATACCTATTTGTATTTTGGTCACTTAAATGTAACTTACACACAACTTAAATGCTACTGTTTGCTTAATTTTAGTCACTACTTTTCTCTTCACTGATCTTTACCTTTTTAGCCGGATTAAAAAAATAATAAATAATAATTCTGTCCAAGGAGGTTTGTTTCTTCCTCCTTTCAGAATGTTGCGGAAATGAATTAGGCGAGTGTCATTAAATAGCTCGATGCACGACCAGTTGCAACTTTTTCGGGGTGTTTCTTTTCCACGAACTGTGAAATTCTCTCCCACATTCCCAAGATCTCGTTTATTTCACTTTTAGAGATAGCCTCCTCCACCTCTGGCTCTTCCTCAAAACCAATTTCTTGCAGAGCCCCCGAATGCTGCTGTGAATATAACTCTTGTAATTCATTGGTCGTCAGTTCCTGAGAGTGCTCGTATCTCAAATTTCGCTCGTATTTCAAAACAAAACTTCGCTCGCTCGACAGCTCGTATCTCAAATAACTTGTATGTTAGGGCATTCGTATCTCAATGTACCACTGTATTAAAATTCTCATATGATTTTATTCAATTAATTAAATAATTTTATTTAACTCTACTGTTCAATAATAATTAGTTTCAATATTGGTTTTGTTAAATACCACTAGATGGTATATTGTTCCTACTTAAATTAAGTTAATACAGTACCATATTTTGTCTTTTTACTATGCTATCCTATGTTTGTCTATTTTGCCAGAACAACACAAAACCAGTTTTGGTACATAACAATATACAACACCTTTGTGTGGGCGTATCATTAAATAGTTAGACACATTCCTCGAGGGGCCATAAAACTAATATAAACATGGTCTTCAAAGAACGCGGGAGATGCTTACATTAGCCGACATCGTTGCTGGTCCTCAGCTGATAGTTTGGAGAGTTGTTTCGTGAAGAGAATTGAGCCAAAACGTGTTTACCATCTCATATTGAAATGTTGCAGTGATTCCACCACCAATGAAACGAAAAGTTGCGTTAGAATTGTCACAGGACTGGGAATAGAGTTGATGTGGCATAATAGCAATGAAATCTTGCATAGAAATTTTAATTGGCATTGTGGAGGAATCCCAGGGCCAGATATAGACTTGACGGGGCACTAAGCTATTTGAGATATAGGGGCCCTTTTGAAGTCCAATATATTCTCTGTCAGTGCCAAAAATGAAAAAAAAATTCCCTGGGGCCCGCAAGAAGGCGGGGCCCATAAGCTGTAGCTTGTTTAGCAAATATTTAAATCCAGCACTGAGGAATCCATACCACCTTTAATTGGTACTTATGAATTAACGCATTCTTCAATTACTATCGTAGAGCCCATATTTTATAACCTTAAATTTTATATTGAAGAATTCTTGACTTTTACAAATTCCTTTTCACTATTAAGAACACAAGAAAAACCCTAACACACGTATTTACATGTTGATAAGACCATTTAATGAGGTGAGTAAAACCTATAGACATACAATGGATCTATGGTATTTCTATGAAAACCGTTGCTGGTAATGAAGTACCCAAGGCATCATTAACGAGAAGGAGACAAGTACATCTCGAGTTGTCTCGTGTTTCGACTTGGCGCGAACTGCTCTAATGTTACCCTATCTCCTTTGATGTGTCTACGCACCAGCTGTTAATCCTTAGCATCAGTGCAAACAGTCAATTTGATTAATGAAACCTTTCCATAACTTGTGCTGCTGATAATGGAAAGGTAACTCACAATTCGCACTTAGCGGATACATGAGAATCAAGGGCGGACAAATCTTGTTTACCTAATGTACGGATGTGGTGAAGTAGATAAAAACCGTCTTATTCACATTTTATAGTAAGATAAACGTTTTTACTGAAGTTGCTGGCCAAATGAAAGTTGATTGGAGAGTATTTTGGGTTCAACTCACGAGATGACGACACACGATACGTGATGTCAACAACTGTCTCTAAAATCATCTGGCAGGGCATCAAATATTTAAATAGGCATTTCATCAGGGAGTCAGTTTTCAACCTGCGGTCATTTCTTGTTTCCATCTGGCTAGAAAAAAACTATCGATTGAATTAAGCCAGAAACTTTGCAGTTCTTAAAACTGAAATACAATCTTTAAATACACAACGCTTCAGCAGGATACGGACTACTGCTCGCGCTAAATGTTAGCACATGACATATTTTCCCATTTTTGGGACGACATGTGTAGATGTATTGACCACTGTTCAAAGCAAAAATAAATAAAACATTCTTAATTGGTCTTACCATAGGGCCTAGTCCCCCACATCAGGGAAATAAAAACTCATGATCCTTATGTTTTATTTAACCATTGAGCACCGATAATATTAACCCAATATTAAACATTCTCCCAGCGGTCTCAGTCGTGGTGCAGGTGAAAGCTTGACCAGCGGTCACCGCCATGTCTTTGTCCAGAACAACAATGAGACGCTGAGCGTGCATCTCCAAGTGCACGAACAAGGGAGTTAATGCTAGGGTTCAGCTTCCAACTTTTTATCAGCGTCACGTCCTAAAATTTGGCCCCTGACCTTTGCAGACGACGCGGGGTCAAAGAAACAAGCACACGTGCCTTTTGCGAGCAATTAAAAAGAGGCTGGTGAAAAGAGTTCTTTAATTATCGGATTTGATAAATTTTGTGGAAATTTCTGTAGGGAGCAGCTGGTGAAATATTGGACTTTAATTAATTCTTTGATCCGTTGTAGCTATCTGGAAGTAATTTAATGTTTTCAATACCAATACTACACACGTGATGTGATCAATACCACAAACGTGATGTGATCAATACCACACACGTGATGTGATCAATACCACAACCGCGATGTGATCAATACAGCACACGTGATGTGATCAATACCACAACCGTGATGTGATCAATACCGCACACGTGATGAGATCAAAACCAATACCCCACACGTGATGAGATCAAAACCAACACCCCACACGTGATGAGATCAAAACCAATACCCCACACGTGATGAGATCAAAACCAATACCCCACACGTGATGAGATCAAAACCAATACCCCACACGTGATGAGATCAAAACCAATACCCCACACGGGATGAGATCAAAACCAATACCCCACACGTGATGAGATCAAAACCAATACCCACACGTGATGAGATCAAAACCAATACCCCACACGTGATGAGATCAAAACCAATACCCCACACGTGATGGGATCAATATAAAAAACCACCAGTGTGCGGCTGCAAACTAGTAAGCTGATAGATGGCGTGCCTGAGTGTTAAGCGGAAATAGGTAATGCGTGGCAAAGAGGCAAAGTGCTAAGCTAAGTTGTCTAATTTTTGAAGTCCATCAGGACAACGCAATAAACCAGACTTGGCATGTGATCTATAGACTCAGTAAGAGACTTGTATCAAGCTGTGGTAAGGCTGTAAATAGTTTGATTAAAGTTGTAACAAGGTAGTGTGGAGCTTTAAGGCACTAGATTGAAGGCACTTGTACCAGTATGAAAACACTTGTAAGGAGTATGAAAACATAATTTGTAACAGGTATGGAAACATTTGTATCAAGTATGAAAACACTTGTAAACATTTTGAGTACAAATGATACGAGTGTGAAATACCTGTAACCGGCATGATATTAGTTGAGGAAGCTAAGATTTCATGGTATGATATTAGTTGAGGAAGCTAAGATTTCATTGTATGATATTAGTTGAGGAAGCTAAGATTTCATTGTATGATATTAGTTGAGGAAGCTAAGATTTCATTGTATGATATTAGTTGAGGAAGCTAAGATTTCATTGTATGATATTAGTTGAGGAAGCTAAGATTTCATTGTATGATATTAGTTGAGGAAGCTAAGATTTCATTGTATGATATTAGTTGAGGAAGCTAAGATTTCATTGTATGATATTAGTTGAGGAAGCTAAGATTTCATTGTATGATATTAGTTGAGGAAGCTAAGATTTCATTGTATGATATTAGTTGAGGAAGCTAAGATTTCATTGTATGATATTAGTTGAGGAAGCTAAGATTTCATTGTATGATATTAGTTGAGGAAGCTAAGATTTCATTGTATGATATTAGTTGAGGAAGCTAAGATTTCATTGTATGATATTAGTTGAGGAAGCTAAGATTTCATTGTATGATATTAGTTGAGGAAGCTAAGATTTCATTGTATGATATTAGTTGAGGAAGCTAAGATTTCATTGTATGATATTAGTTGAGGAAGCTAAGATTTCATTGTATGATATTAGTTGAGGAAGCTAAGATTTCATTGTATGATATTAGTTGAGGAAGCTAAGATTTCATTGTATGATATTAGTTGAGGAAGCTAAGATTTCATTGTATGATATTAGTTGAGGAAGCTAAGATTTCATTGTATGATATTAGTTGAGGAAGCTAAGATTTCATTGTATGATATTAGTTGAGGAAGCTAAGATTTCATTGTATGATATTAGTTGAGGAAGCTAAGATTTCATTGTATGATATTAGTTGAGGAAGCTAAGATTTCATTGTATGATATTAGTTGAGGAAGCTAAGATTTCATTGTATGATATTAGTTGAGGAAGCTAAGATTTCATTGTAATTTTCATCATCGGCATCCTACCGTCTCGAGAGAGATGGTGCATCACCGTTGGGTTGGGTTGCATTTCCTCGTGTGGCTAAGCAGTCCTATCCTTGAGTGACAGACGTTTCCACAGCTTTTGCACACGAGTTCTGTGCTTCCCAATGTTTTGTCCTTTCTCCTAACTCTTCTGTTTGTAGCCTCCTCCATCCTTCGTTCCTCGGCTGCTATGACGCCCTCTGTCTTCTGCTTTGAATTCCCAGTCACTTGTGTTTATTCTAGCTGCTTTCATTTCTCTCTGGCAGACATCTTCAAATCGGAGACGTGGGCGACCTGTCTTCCTGTTTCCCGATGCCAGTTCTCCATATAGGAGGTCCTTGGGGATATTGTCATATTAATCACATGAAATATTTAACACTGCCATTTACATAAACAAAATTCATTTCAGGCGTTCAAGTCAATAATTAAAGCAATTATTTCAAATCGTCCAAAAACCTTGACACGGAAACACTATATAGCCAACAAGACTTACGTATTATTCAGAAAAAAAACTGTCAACGATAAGATGATGTGTCATTGCTACCAAGCGGACATTGAATATGGAATAAGTAAATAAAAAAAAATAATTAAACATTAATTAAATAGACCAAGAATCTCTTTTGTCTCTTGTTTTCCACAGATTTCGTTCTTAGATACATAGAGCTTTCAGAAGACTTTAAAGTCGAACCCTTGTTTACAGCCAACATTCACCCATTCCCCACTCTACACCCCCTCACCCGTGTTTGGTCCAATGGTTGCTTGACTGGCGTGACAAGACATTGAAACAATCTCGGAGACTATGTGGCTGGACTTATCAGCCAGTGTCTGTGTCCGACCACTTGTTCGATTTATGGAGACTTCTGATCGATTAAGTCTGGAATTTCAAATCTTTTCGTTTGACCACTTCAAGAGATGCGAATCAACTGATTTGCTGAGATAATCTCATTGGTCCCTATACATCACTCCAAGACGTCAGTCCATGCCAACGGATATAAAAGCTCACTGATTCCTTCCTGTAAAATGTAAGTAAATCTTAAAGCTTGACTAAACCAGAGCACTGGGAGACCGATCAATAAATTAGAAGGCATGAAATTTTGAGTGGAAGGAATCGAAGTAATCATTTATGTAACCGAATGCATCGGAGGATCGTGTTAAGTAATTAATTGGATGCGTGTTAACGTATTCGAAGTAATAATAGTAGATTCCCCCTTACCGCCCGGCACGCCAATAACAAAAACGTTTATGATATTAAATTAGTATCGATAATGTCAGATTTTTGTTAACATACATTTTTCTAGATCACAATTTCATTAGTATATAAAGTATTCTAGTTTTCTACATCTATTTCAATGGATTTATATGATTTCAATTTTAAAAATAAATTTATGTAAGGAACACTTTCATTCGGGATGTCAGAAGATCCAGGCAATTCTCAAAGAGCAATTAGTGTGAATTAGTTTCTCATTCTTCATAATTTGTTCAACATATATTTCAATACGCAGTGAACGATTTCTACCGGCATTTCTAGGCTGATCTCTGACTACGTCTCATGACTGTACAAGATGGGTATTAGTCAGTATTGCATGGCCTTACTGTGTGGAGATTGTTCACATCACCTCAATCCTGCAAGATTGATGCATATTTCTGTGACAGCCATGAAATTTAACATCCGTATAAATTTATGTTTGTGTCATAAAATTAGACATCTTAAAAGATTTTGTTAGGGCCACCTAACTTAACATCGTATAGACAAATTTTAAAGCCATCTAACTTTTACATTCGTATAGACAAATGTTATGGCCATCGAACTTAACATCCGTACATCCGTATGCTATGGCCATCTTACTTAGCATTCGTGTAGACAAATGTTTGTTATGCCATTTAATTATCTGAAAGAATAGATTTATGTTAAGGTCATAAATTTATTAAGATTTATTGCATGGCCATTTTTTTTAATGGAGTCTAGATAAATAAAATGTTTTGCTTTACTAATGAAAAATCTGTACAGGATTATATTACACGCTTTGCGAATTTTCTATTTCCTATAATTAGCTTCAAATTTCAACGGGAGAAGGAAATCACTGCATGATTGCTAACAAATATCACAAATTTGTGTTTTGAACCCCAAAGAGCATGAAAAAAAATATTCTGTCATGGCAATGAGCTTCAAGCATTTGAGATTTTTGTAAAATATTTTATGGAGCTCGCGTTGGGGTCAAAGGGACATTGAATAACGAGGTAACTTTTCTTATTTCCCCATCACGGTCAAAGTTTTGTGCTGATAAAAAGTCAGCGTTTATTGCAATGTTTCATAGACGAAATGGCTTAAATTAATGAAAGACAAAACCAAGCTATGCGTAACATGGGAGACAGGTTAATAGAGAGAAAAAATCAGCACCAAACTAATCATTTGATAGTAAAGACAGCACCGACTTAGGCATTTGAGAGAAAAGACAACAATAAACTTGTCATTTGAAAGAAAAGACAAATAAAAAATAGTCATTTGAGAGAAAAGACAACAATAAACTTGTCATTTGAAAGAAAAGACAAATAAAAAATAGTCATTTGAGAGAAAAGACAACAATAAACTTGTCATTTGAAAGAAAAGACAAATAAAAAATAGTCATTTGAGAGAAAAGACAAATAAAAAATAGTCATTTGATGGAAAAGACAATACCAAAATATTCATTTGATAGAAAAGACAAATAAAAAATAGTCATTTGATAGAAAAGACAAATAAAAAATAGTCATTTGATAGAAAAGACAAATAAAAAATAGTCATTTGATAGAAAAGACAAATAAAAAATAGTCATTTGATAGAAAAAAGAAAGCACCAACTATATAGGCATAACATGTGAGAGAAAGGCAGAACAATGATACAGAGAGCCAGTTGATATTATTTGGTGGGGGTGTGGGAGTGAAAGAGAGAAATTGCAGATTAATGGCAAAAGATTAAAAAATGTGATTAAGGAGTGACAGAAAATGGCACAATCAGAGGGATATTTTTAAAAAATGTTGTTTCAAATTCGCGTTTAACACGAAACAAAAAGGGAATAGAGGAAATGCATACAAATTAAAAGGGCTTAATGTGTTTGTAAGGGAGGGGGGCGTTATTTGAAATGTGCAAGGGAGAGATTTGAAGTCTTTGAAGAGGAGTGGAGAGGGGGAGATTAGGGTGAGAGCTGGCTAATTTTGGCTTCATTCAGGCTGGGGAATAATAATTGGTTGACATGGATGGGGATGGTGAGTGGAGAGATTTGAGGCTATCAAGGTAGGAATACGGTGTGTTGGGAAGGGGTATGAAGGCAGGAATACGGTGTGTGGGGAAGGGGGTATGAAGGCAGGAAGACGGAGTGTGGGGAAGGGGGTATGAAGGCAGGAAGACGGTGTGTGGGGAAGGGGGTATGAAGGCAGGAAGACGGTGTGTGGGGAAGGGGGTATGAAGGCAGGAAGACGGAGTGTGGGGAAGGGGGTATGAAGGCAGGAAGACGGAGTGTGGGGTAGGGGGTATGAAGGCAGGAAGACGGTGTGTGGGGAAGGGGGGTATGAAGGCAGGAAGACGGAGTGTGGGGAAGGGGGTATGAAGGCAGGAAGACGGAGTGTGGGGTAGGGGGTATGAAGGCAGGAATACGGTGTGTGGGGAAGGGGGTATGAATGCAGGAAGACGGAGTGTGGGGAAAGGGGGTATGAAGGCAGGAAGACGGAGTGTGGGGAAGGGGGTATGAAGGCAGGAAGACGGAGTGTGGGGTAGGGGGTATGAAGGCAGGAAGACGGTGTGTGGGGTAGGGGGTATGAAGGCAGGAAGACGGAGTGTGGGGTAGGGGGTATGAAGGCAGGAAGACGGTGTGTGGGGTAGGGGGTATGAAGGCAGGAAGACGGTGTGTGGGGAAGGGGGTATGAAGGCAGGAAACGGTGTGTGGGGTAGGGGGTATGAAGGCAGGAAGACGGAGTGTGGGGAAGGGGGTATGAAGGCAGGAAGACGGAGTGTGGGGTAGGGGGTATGAAGGCAGGAAGACGGTGTGTGGGGAAGGGGGTATGAAGGCAGGAAGACGGTGTGTGGGGAAGGGGGTATGAAGGCAGGAAGACGGTGTGTGGGGAAGGGGGTATGAAGGCAGGAATACGGTGTGTGGGGAAGGGGGTATGAAGGCAGGAAGACGGTGTGTGGGGAAGGGGGTATGAAGGCAGGAAGACGGTGTGTGGGGAAGGGGGTATGAAGGCAGGAAGACGGTGTGTGGGGAAGGGGGTATGAAGGCAGGAAGACGATGTGTGGGGAAGGGGGTATGAAGGCAGGAAGACGGTGTGTGGGGAAGGGGGTATGAAGGCAGGAAGACGGTGTGTGGGGAAGGGGGTATGAAGGCAGGAAGACGGAGTGTGGGGAAGGGGGTATGAAGGCAGGAAGACGGTGTGTGGGGAAGGGGGTATGAAGGCAGGAAGACGGTGTGTGGGGAAGGGGGTATGAAGGCAGGAAGACGGTGTGTGGGGAAGGGGGTATGAAGGCAGGAAGACGGTGTGTGGGGAAGGGGGTATGAAGGCAGGAAGACGGTGTGTGGGGAAGGGGGTATGAAGGCAGGAAGACGGTGTGTGGGGTAGGGGGTATGAAGGCAGGAAGACGGTGTGTGGGGAAGGGGGTATGAAGGCAGGAAGACGGAGTGTGGGGTAGGGGGTATGAAGGCAGGAAGACGGTGTGTGGGGAAGGGGGTATGAAGGCAGGAAGACGGTGTGTGGGGAAGGGGGTATGAAGGCAGGAATACGGTGTGTGGGGAAGGGGTATGAAGGCAGGAAGACGGAGTGTGGGGTAGGGGGTATGAAGGCAGGAAGACGCTGTGTGGGGTAGTGTACCTCAAGGGGAGGGCAGGTAGGGGGAGTGGGGTAGAGGGAATGAAGGTGATGGCTGGGAGTTGTTGTGGGGGGGGGGTAGAAGGAAAGAAGGGAAGAGACACTGGTGAGTGGGGTAGAGAGTATGAAGGGAAAGAGAGGCAGGTATACAAAAATGTCATGCAAGACATTTGTAAGAGAAATGGAATTAATATTTAAAAAAAAACAGAAATATTGAAAAAATCACTCAATCCTAAAGTTTCCAGTTGTCTTGCCGGATTGTTTCATAGACAAACAAAATGACAGTTCGATGCTGGACGGGATAACAGCAGATATTGTAACAGAGATACATCGACATACTAGCCAGTAACAGCAGATATTGTAACAGAGATACATCGACATACTAGCCAGTAACAGCAGATATTGTAACAGAGATACATCGACATACTAGCCAGTAACAGCAGATATTGTAACAGAGATACATCGACATACTAGCCAGTAACAGCAGATATTGTAGCAGAGATACATCGACATACTAGCCAGTAACAGCAGATATTGTAGCAGAGATACATCGACATACTAGCCAGTAACAGCAGATATTGTAACAGAGATACATCGACATACTAGCCAGTAACAGCAGATATTGTAACAGAGATACATCGACATACTAGCCAGTCTACGAGACTAAGAGCAACACAGAGCTGAAGTTATTAAAGATTATACAGCTCAAGTACACATAACACGTACCCAAAAACTTAATATTTCAAGTACTCAAAGTCCATAAAGTTCTGGTACTTATTTCAATTGCTCAAACATTTCATGTACTCAAAGACTATACATTTCATGTACTCAAAGACTATACATTTCATGTACTCAAAGACTATACATTTCATGTACTCAAAGACTATACATTTCATGTACTCAAAGACTATACATTTCATGTACTCAAAGACTATACATTTCATGTACTCAAAGACTATACATTTCATGTACTCAAAGACTATACATTTCATGTACTCAAAGACTATACATTTCATGTACTCAAAGACTATACATTTCATGTACTCAAAGACTATACATTTCATGTACTCAAAGACTATACATTTCATGTACTCAAAGACTATACATTTCATGTACTCAAAGACTATACATTTCATGTACTCAAAGACTATACATTTCATGTACTCAAAGACTATACATTTCATGTACTCAAAGGCTATACATTTCATGTACTCAAAGACTATACATTTCATGTACTCATAGACTATACATTTCATGTACTCAAAGACTATACATTTCATGTACTCAAAGACTATACATTTCATGTACTCAAAGACTATACAGTCTTAAGCTGTTCAGATAGTTATCCAAATGTTAATTCTAAGGCTATCATGATGGATCACTTGTGCACACGTCGCCACACGTTTCAAGTGTGCACCCATTATAGGCGACCAGATGAATGGTTTCATTCGGAGATGGCACGCGTCACTGTGATAACGATTTCACGTTGCTATGCTCAGAGTCGGAACCTGGGAGAATGAAAGGGAGGCCTGATGAAAATAATAACAGAGCTAGATAAATTTGCAATTAATCTCGAAATAGCAATACATTTTTTGAAATTAGGTGACAATAAATACCAGCAATTTTTGCCTGGAAACGTTGTACCAATACGCCCCTGGAAGAAAGGTACCAACACACCCCTCAAAAAAGAATTATGACACGTTATTGAACAAGGTTGCTGACACGCCCAAGGAACAAGGATACCAAAACGCCCCCCCCCGGAACAAGGATACCGACACGGTTTTGGAACAAGGTTATGTACACGCCCATGGATCACGGATACCGACACGCCACCGGAACAAGGATACCGACATGGTTTTGGAACAAGGTTATGTACACGCCCATGGACCACGGATACCGACACGCCACCGGAACAAGGATACCGACATGGTTTTGGAACAATGTTATGTACACGCCCATGGACCACGGATACCGACACGCCACCGGAACAAGGATACCGACATGGTTTTGGAACAAGGTTATGTACACGCCCATGGACCATGGATACCGACACGCCACCGGAACAAGGATACCGACACGGTTTTGGAACAAGGTTATGTACACGCCCATGGACCACGGATACCGACACACCACCGGAACAAGGATACCAACATGGTTTTGGAACAAGGTTATGTACACGCCCATGGACCACGGATACCGACACGCCACCGGAACAAGGATACCGACACGGTTTTGGAACAAGGTTATGTACACGCCCATGGACCACAGATACCGACACGCCACCGGAACAAGGATACCGACACGGTTTTGGAACAAGGTTATGTACACGCCCATGGACCACGGATACCGACACGCCACCGGAACAAGGATACCGACAAGGTACTGGGACATCAGTATCCATACGCTCCTGGGGAAAAGGGCACCCAAGGTGTGGTAGGCTTGTTGGCAATCAATGAAGTCCTACCGAATGAGTCACACCCCTCCTCCCCCCTCTCTCCATGATTGATGAGTAATGTTGGGCCGTGCAAGTTTGCTATCGACTGTCACCGGTCGGATCAGACGAACGCAAGTTCTAATTAACAAAAGCCTGGACACCACGCAATAAAAAAGACATCGTATGTCCCATGAAATATTCACGTAGGGAACATTGGGTCTCCCTTTCAGACATGGCCTTAAAAAAAAACGACGAACTTGATATCTCCCTAACAAGATCATCATCGGACATTTTGTCTGAATCACATGTCACTCTCACGTCACTCAGGTTTGCTGTAGGTTTTATCTCGTTTTATGAGGTTTTTTATCTAATAACAAGTTGGATTCTTGTGCACGATTTGTAAAAAAAAAGCTCACTATTACGTACCCAATTGAACTGATCGGTATCAGATTTTGTTGGTTAAAGGTGTTCGTTCTGGCATCGTTAGCTTTCTGTGATACACACCAAAATAACAGCATATACTTCAAGTCCGCATTCTGGGTTCCAAAAATTTACACCTGTGATAATTGCTTATATTGTGACTGTTAAAGTAATATCCACAGACTTATAGACAGTGAGTGATGCATGAAGTTTTCATTGGACAGAGATAACGTTTTGTATGTTGCAAGCGATAATACGATATATGGTGTTTTAAACCAAAAAAAGAACAACAACAAAATAAAAAGCAGACTTTGTATTGTATGCTGCGACTCAAAATCAGACTATAAGTGTTGTATAATGCTGGTAGCCAATCCAAACAGTGGCGTAGCTAGGGGGGGTGCAGGGGGGACATATGTCCCCGGGCGCCACGTTAGGGGGCGCCAAAATGAGTATTAAAATTAATAATTTAAATTTATTTTGATGTAAACTAATGCATTTCAAATAATTTTGCAAGATTGAATTTGGAGCTCCACAAATATCTTCTTTACAAACAAGTTGGCAAGCATGATTTAGGAGCCCCCATTGAGCATTAAGGGGCGCCCTGTGGATTTTCAGACTAAAAAAGTAACCATTGCTTGAAAGAGTTACCTTAGAGAAACTGGAATGTGATAACATACCTCTAGCCGACTGTCGGTCACAATAACATAACAATGGTGATGTAATGACTGGGGATATATCCGGCCTTCAACAGCGAATATGTGCCAGAAATAACAGAGCATTGTTTGCAAACTGTGACAACCACAGCTTAAACTCAGCTAAACATAGGGTTGCCAGACGTCCGGCAGAAGGAGGACATGTCCTCCTTTTTAGCTCAAATTTCTCCGTCCGGCAGGCTAAGTTGAAATCGTTTAAAATGTGGTGCTTTTCATACATTTTATATTATAATTTTTATGTATCGTGTTTAAAACTATTCCATCGTATGTCTACTTTAAATAAAAATAGATTATGGCAATTTTCAAAACCTAGAAATCTTGACAAGACGAATAAATCTAGTTCTAGTTCTAGGTTAAAAAAATATCGCAGTCATTGAAAATGAAATGGAAGAAACAGCAGTATTGGAGGTTATGAGCCGTCTTCACACAACCTTGCAAGTTTTGAAAAATAGATTGAAGAAGACATTTATTTCACTAAAGGTAAATGAGATGTTGAGAAGACTCAAGGAAAGTGGTCAAAAAGAAGAGTTTGGCAGATGTTAAGTTGGTGTATGAAGCATGCATTAGTTACTAAGAAAAGTGGTTGAAAACTTTTGATGAATCTCAATGCTTTAATTGGATGTATTTAGATAATATCAATGAATGTAAACTTGATGACCTTTTGGAGTCTGTATTGTATTTGAAAGAGAAGGGTATTGTAGATGATGTGCAGTTGTTTGACCAATACAGCAATCTTAAATCATTTGTACAAGACAAAACTGAACAGTTTTTTAAGACTCTTGCATGAACAGTGGCAGCTATTACAATAAAATTGTACTGACTTTAAGTTTAATCCGGGACGACTCAAATGAAATATTCAAAATGTCCTCCTCTGTCGCCCTCCTTATTGTTTTTTATGCCCTCCTTTTGGTGACCACATATCTGGCAACCCTAGCTAAACAGGATCCAGTTGTTATCACGTTTTTTTGAACCGTTGAAAGTATATATTTGTTTTTCTCTCGTTCAACAACTCATTGGGAAGAATTAAAAAGAGTTGTGCCAATCACAGTGAAGAGGGAGTCTAAAATATGCTGGAGTGCACGGTTAGAAGCTGTTAAAGCTACTTATGAAGGACTATATGAACTACTAGGGCTGTTGGAAAAAATATCAGAAGATGCAACTATGGCGCCTGACAACAGAAGTGATGCAGAAACTTTACTGGCTGGTATATTAAACTTAAACTTCCTAGTTTTTATACATTTCTGGAACACCATACTTGGGAAAATTGATCGTGTCCAGAAACGGTTGCAGAAGCCTACTATGAATTTCAAGGAAGCAGCATCTGATCTTGAATCGCTGGTGCAAGAACGTGTCAACATTCGTGATAATTTTAGCCTAGTTGCGAAAGACAATGAAAAACAAGATGCACAGCTTGGGCAATCGCGGTTGACAGAAGGATTAGGCGACATTGGAGGATACCTGGAGAATTAGCAAGAGATGCAGGACTTTCGGCAAAAGAAGAAATTGCACTTGATATGAACTGCGTATTTGTTAGACTCCAACAGGAGATATCAATACGGCTTTTGTCTAAAAATCTTAAACACTAAATTTGGATTTTTAATAAACGTCAAAACTCTTCTCGCACAGACAAATGTCGATACACTTCGTCAAGATTGCTTATATTTTGGAAATGTCTACGACACTGACGTCAATGGTCACGAATTGTGCACAGAAATCGGAGACTACAAAATGCTGTTCAGTTCCCGGACTGAAGTTCTACCGGAAACTCCTTTGGAGCTTCTTGGTCAGGGGCGGATTAAGACTGCACGGGGCCCCTGGCTGCAAATCAAACTGGGGCCCTATCCAGCCAGCGTCCCTTTAAATAAAATGATTGCTGACAGCTAATAATATAAGACTATAACTGTAACTTGTAACTAAATCGTCCATTGGTTTCTTTCTCATAATTTTTCTGTACTACGGGATCAGATTCATAAAAAAACCGAACACAATGAAATAACTGTTCGCCGGCATCATAAAATTGAGTGTAAAAAGATAGGGTACTTGTCTGTTATCCAACCACCAAGATTTTTAAAATAATTTTTATTTTTTGTATTTTCAGTTGTAAATAATATACATATTATTTATAAGCCAAACTAATACAGTATAAAATAAACTATACTTGACTTAACAATTCACGTTATTAATTTAACTATATTGAAATTTGACAAGAATGAGAAAAACATTGATTAAAATCAATCTAAACGATAAATGAATGAAAGATGCCATTTAAAAAAATGAAATGGGCTGCCTTATGTATTATCAATTGTAATATAATATCACTATTTATTTGTTTAATTCGGTATGGATTACACTCAGGAAACCGTTAATCACAGCCTATATTTCGTTGATCCTATTACAGTTGCTAACACCCAACTAATCAAGTGGTTATGGAAATCGGTAAAGGAGCCAAATAAACGCCACAACGGGATTCCGTGTCATATTATACATATAAAATTATATTAACATTTATTTAGAAGTAATTTGTAAATTTTAATAGTATAAGTTTCGCGGGGTTTCCAGCAGTTAATACCCCTAAAAAATTTAAAAAATTTTGGTGGTCGGATAACAGACAAGTACCAAAGATAGTTTTTTAAAAAAGAAAGACACATTTAAAAAAAAATAAATCATACCCCCACTGGGATTCGAACGCGACACCGCTTGCACTACAAGCCTGTAGGCTCCCACAAGACCACCAGAACTTGATGCGAAAGACACATTTAAAAGATATAAAAATTATTTAATATCGGGTCAGAATAGCGATCAGATTAATACATAAGATTTTATTAATTTATTTAATTTATCATATTTTTAGGGATTCATGCAAAAATTTGTCTACCTTTATCATAAAATATACTAAATTTGGGGGACCCTAAATCATCGGGGGCCCCTGGCTTTAGCCCGTTCAGCCCGCCTCTTAATTCTTAATCCGTCATAGTCTTGGTTTTATTGTTTCATATGGAGATGACGTATTTTCCAATCTGTGCATTCCAGTCCACTGTAGATACTTTTAAGAATTGCTGTTTCCATTTTTAAGCTATGAGCGGTCCTTCAGCAAACTGAACTTATTTTGTCTAATTTACATGATTCAAAGGAACAAGATAGTCTTAGTGATCTTGCACTCTTTTGCATCAAAAGAGAAACACTTGAGAATATTAATTTTGACAATGTGATTGACGAGTTTGCGAGTGTCAAATCAAGGAGGATCTATTTGTTGTAAAATATGTCTATTCCAGTCATGTAAAATTAGTAGAGCCTATTTTTTTTTCAAATAAATTGTTTACAATAGCATATAAAATTATTAGTCTGAATTCTACTTCATTAAAATACCAGATGCTTAAAAAATGAACCATATAAACCGTAAAATTTAAAAAATCTGTCGGTCCGAGAAGGAGCGCAGAATTTGTGTCATGTCCCCGGGCGCAGATGACCCTAGCTACGCCACTGAATCCAAACCGTATGTCTGATCAGATAGAGTTGATTTAAATAAAATAGAAGTAAGTTAAGGGACAAGCCAGAACTCAGAACCATTGGAAATTAAGATGTATGAAGAAGGTCATTTCCCTTTATATAATTCGATCTTTCATATTGCAAGACTCTAGACTCTAGACAATTACATATTAAACACTGTAAGTCACACACAATCGTATTAAACACATTACTTCACAACATCGTATTAAACACATTACTTCACAACATCGTATTAAACACACTACTTCACAACATCGTATTAAACACATTACTCAACAACATCACTTACCTTTGTAAGTCTCTGAGTGTTTGGATGAGTTCCTGTGTAAGTCTTTGTGTGTTTTAATGAGTAATTTTGTGGTCGTTCAACTAGTAAGTCTTGAAATTTCTTGTTGAATGTTATAGATTAGTTTAGATTGATAAATTGCTTCAACACCATCTCCATTGTTGGTTCATTTTAATAAACGTGACAGGCAGACTTTTACCCAGATGTGGTGGTTCATCTGAGACCATTCTATTTGCTTAAATCAAATGATGAGCTAAAACATAAACACCAAGTCGCAAATACTTTCCATCATTGCTTAAACCCTGATATTTGAGACTGGGTCCTATGTTAATATCTGGTCAACACTGTCCACTAGCGAGAGGTCATTTGTCTTATTAACCTGTCTGAGTCACGACTTCACGGCCCACGAGTGGCCATTTGTTTGCACGTGCCAACATGACCCGTGACCCAGTTAGATGCATCAGTCTCAATTAGCGGTCGCGAAGTCGTTCACCCCAGCACGGCTGGAACAAAACGAATCGACCTTCCTGAAATTAATGGACAATTTATTCCATAAACCCATACTCCAAAACTGTTCAATTTATATTCATTAAGTATCAAGATGCTGACCTAATTTTACGCGCGGGAAAAGTTTCAATGTGACCCAAGAAGTGGTGTGAGATGTGCGTACAGCGCTAAATTAATTGAATGACTGAAGTTTATCCAACTCTCACAAAACGTCTTTAATAAAAAATTATAACTTCATTTGGTTTAATGAAACAAAACTTTGCAGTCGATGGAATGACGCAATTCATTTAAGACTCTCCTGACTAACTAGGCTTCCACATAATTTATTTTGAAACAATGCATGCATTAATGACGTCAAAACTCCAGGTATCAATGTAAGATCTCATCACTTCATAAATCGAACTGTCAGAGTAATTTGTGCAGCTACTTTTAGGGAGACCTCAGATAAGACTTCTTTGTCAGCTATACCCCATAAGTATCGTAAACTTTTACAAACTAATCGTATTTTAAGAAAGACTTTCGTTGTACAATAATTACCGTAAATTGTCGGCCCCCTGGGACCCCCTCCCCCCACCCCACAAAAAACTCAAATCGTTTTAGTGTAGGAGTTTGACTCAATTTCTTATAATCTGCCTACTGTTTAAAGTAGTAAAATCGTTTTTATGTTTTAAATATTCTACTTGTTACCATGCAGACACACGAAATGATTCCTCCCTTTTCAGCACCGCGACATGGCCAACTGCTGCCACCGCGACATGGCCAACTGCTGCCACCGCGACATGGCCAACTGCTGCCACCGCGACATGGACAACTGCTGCCACCGCGACATGGCCAACTGCTGCCACCGCGACATTGCCAACTGCTGCCACCGCAACATGGCCAACTGCTGCCACCGCGACATGGCCAACTGCTGCGCCTTCCCTCAAGTGAACACAGGGATTCCCCTCCAAAAAAAGTAGCACTTCCAATAATGGTCATAAATACAACATTGCGTTACACTAATGAAATTACATTGTTGTTTCCCTGTTTGCCGTAATATTTTTTTTCCCTTGGAGAGAAATTGAAATTTGTTTTTGGCCATTCCATCATCTAGCCAATAGCCCGTTTATTATTGTATTAGTCGTCCATATTAATTGGCTGTCACAATGTTTACCGGAGCATGTTGTGTCATTTTTTAATTATCAGATCAAGCCAAGATTAATATTTTAAAAAGCCATTTTTGCAACAAAAACTGCTAATCAGCTGAGTTGATCACAGACTTAATAATTTTTAAAGCGTGACCCCTATTAGAACATGTGCACTGGACAAGGTCCTAAAATATCTGCCATCTCCACCCCCACCCCCGAAATCCACATTCAAACAAAACTAACGAACTTAATAAAGTAACAAATCAACGTTTTATAAATCAATGACACAAGGGTTGTCCACGGAGTCATACATGTGGGGTGACCTCCGACAAGCGTTGACCACGGAGTCATACATGTGGGGTGACCTCCGACAAGCGTTGACCACGGAGTCATACATGTGGGGTGACCTCCGACAAGCGTTGACCACGGAGTCATACATGTGGGGTGACCTCCGACAAGCGTTGACCACGGAGTCATACATGTGGGGTGACCTCCGACAAGCGTTGTCCACGGAGTCATACATGTGGGGTGACCTCCGACAAGCGTTGTCCACGGAGTCATACATGTGGGGTGACCTCCGACAAGCGTTGTCCACGGAGTCATACATGTGGGGTGACCTCCGACAAGCGTTGACCACGGAGTCATACATGTGGGGTGACCTCCGACAAGCGTTTTCCACGGAGTCATACATGTGGGGTGACCTCCGACAAGCGTTGACCACGGAGTCATACATGTGGGGTGACCTCCGACAAGCGTTGACCACGGAGTCATACATGTGGGGTGACCTCCGACAAGCGTTGACCACGGAGTCATACATGTGGGGTGACCTCCGACAAGCGTTGACCACGGAGTCATACATGTGGGGTGACCTCCGACGTCACTGCTCCTCTCTGTATGCGCTGAATGAATCCTTCAGCTTGCCAAAATGGCTATATCTGAAATCTGAGTATACGAAATGAACAGAGCTCTAACGGAACCAAGATGATATTGCCATACAATGGAGGAGAACCAACATATCATTCCATATTTCTGGCTGTATTATATGACATGGAAATAAATCTATGGTTTCGGAAACACCAGTTAATAACGAGACAGGAGAGTAAGGTCGGTAGATGGTGTAAAAACATGTCTGCCGTATTTAGTAATGACATAGTTTCATAGCATTTTGAATCTTCTCGTTGATCCGATGCTATAGCAGAATATTTGCAAACATTTATTGTCTATCTCATTGTCTGAAATGGGACTCCCCCCCCCCGCCCCACCTTATGCACTGGCTAAACCGCATCGAAATTAGTTTCAATACTTGATGTCACGTGACAATAAAGTAACCGGTGTAACGTTTCAACACTACCTTAGCATGAATTTTCTCTCTAAGGTTCTTTGGTTCGTGTGCAAATTAAAAAAAATAAAATAAAAAAACAACAAAAAACAACAACTCGAGTGCAAAGTTGCACATCAGCCATTTTTGTGCAATATTTTACAAAATTTGCTGCGCAGTATTTCTAAACTGCTTCGTGCCATTGGTCAGATACATTCGCGACCGCGCAGCCGTGCAGCATAATGGGAACGTTGCCTGGCATCGTGTGGTAAGGTTAACAATTCACTGCATGACTGAAAAAATCTCAAGCATTCTGAAAGCAGTCAAAGGACAACTGAACAAAATAATGATCAGTATGAGTTATTTCACTTAACACAAAAACTCACTTATGTCAATGTCGTGTTATTCATTATTTGTCATGACAAATAATAAGAATTTTTTCTGTTGATAATTGTTCTTTGGTGTTTTTTAAAGTGCGACCTGTGTGGGGTCTTGAAATTCTTCTGTTTGACGCAATGCATGTACTTCCAGTTGGTTGGGTGCAGTTGGGTGCAAGCAAACATGAAGCTTTTTTTCATATGAGTAAATACAAACAGTTAGTGGCATACTAAAATACTTCAAGTTTAGACGTCCGACCAGTTGAGAAACTCTAATTCAGCACGTCACCGAAGTGGACAAGATGCTCAACAATGCATTACTGTCTTTATAGTAAGCATTTTACGGATATAGAGTCTCTGGTATGGCGGCTTCACTGACTTAGGGTCTTCAATGGATGGACTTTATATCTCTGTTTTTAGGATAATAGTCCTGGGATAATCAATATGACCTCGAATCTGTTATAAACAATTATTTAAAACAGATTTTGAATTAATATATGTTGATATTTTTTAAAACAAATATCTCAATTTCCTTCCAGACACACCTTATTGATTATTCCTTGCTTTATTCTGGGTGAAGGGGTGTCTATTTTTATCTTTGTATTTGGATAAAAAAAGACATGGCTAGCTGCCATCGACCTAACACAGGTCCATGTTTGACGGGTGCAGAGGGGTGGCGGGACGATCCCCAGGTGACCAGCCGGACATATGAGCGGAGAGTCTACATTTTTCATGTTGGGCAAGGCAATCAGTGGATCATTGAACACTGGGGAAAATAGACCAGAATAACAACGCCACTGGGAAAATAGACCAGAATAACAACGTCACAGGGAAAATAGACCAGAATAACAACGTCACTGATAAAATATACCAGAATAACAACGTCACTGATAAAATAGACCAGAATAACAACGTCACTGATAAAATAGACCAGAATAACAACGTCACTGATAAAATAGACCAGAATAACAACGTCACTGATAAAATAGACCAGAATAACAACGTCACTGATAAAATAGACCAGAATAACAACGTCACTGATAAAATAGACCAGAATAACAACGTCACTGATAAAATAGACCAGAATAACAACGTCACTGGGAAAATAGACCAGAATAAAAACGTCACTGGGGAAATAGACCATAATAACAATGTCACTGCTAACAATAGACCAAAAATAGCAATGTCACTGCTAACAATAGACCAAAATAGCAATTTCAGTGCTAACAATAGACCAAAATAATAATGTTACTGTTAACAATAGACCAAAATAAGAACGTCAATGCTAATAATAGACCAAAATAACAACGTCAATGCTAACAATAGACCAGACGAACAACGTCAAAGCCGCTGGATCTCAAACAGCGAAGTCAGAATCCTATCGACGACACTTGACGTCTTGAGCAGCTAATTGACTCGTACGTGCAAGGAAGTACTTCAATCCTTTTCACGTCACGTTCATCTCCAATGCAAAGACCGGAATGTATTAAGTTTGAGAAAACGCGGGTAAATAGCAAATAAATCTTGAGTACAAAGTGTTTCCAGAAATATCAAAATTTATTTTTATGTTTGAGTTTTATTTTCATTTTTTTCTATTCGGTAGTTGGATTGAAATATAGGTAATCATGTTATAATCAAGACAAACTTTTTCTAGTTCAAACATTGAATGTCTAACTCTTCCTTTAGTGACATTTGGCTATTTCGGTAATTTGCTGACACTTTCTACTTCAACAATTTGTTTTGGTTGCTTTGAGTCATTTTTTCACGTACATGCTTTTTATAAGTTTCTGATGACGATAGTAAAAAATTGTTGCAAAGTCAGCAATCAATAAGCACTCAACTATCACGTCACAACGCTATTTATATGACGACAAACAACATTTAAAATAATCGCCAATCACGTGATCTATCATGGATTACTGTTTGTTCAATAGGCAAAATCCATCAAGTCTCTCAATAAAAGAAATTCATTTTTAAATCCCTTATATTAACTTGCTTTGTAAGTTTCATCGGACATCCGAATCGACTATTTGTTTATAATTCTTTCACGTGCAAGTTCAGTTCACGCGTTGACGCCGACCGTCGATGTTCACACCCCTAACGTCCCTGCGGCCGGTTTTAAAACCAGGGGAGATATTTCTGTTTCAGTCTGTAAATGTCGCGTTTAAACATAATCACTACTTTTAGTTATGTCTCATATATAAGGGATTTATAGTCAAAAACTTTGTTTTTACATCTATTTATTAATCTCTTGATTATGACTTTACCTAATAAAAGAATGACTTATCTCAGTCATGTTGTGTGAGTGGATCAACGATTCGTACCATCATGAATGCTGGTCTGTAACAATAACAAGGAGAAATTTTTACATTTTACACACTTATTAACTATTCCCTAAACTAGCTGAAGGGCATGGGATCTAGCCCACGTTAAAGCCACAATAAAAATGTTGATGAATGATTATTGCTATGAAAGTCCTCCGCTGACCTGGAGAGGAGATGGGCACCGCCAAGGTCTACCAAGCCCCGAGAAAGTTCTAATGGAAATATTAGAACCCCTTAAGACCACTAGATTTTGTGACACACACACAAAAAAAAATATAATAAAACTACAGTAATATTTATAATTTAAAAAAAAACAACATATTTCTCCATTGATGCGACCCCTCCCATATACGAAAAAAGGATTATTGCCATTTACAAGTTTAATGGTTTAGATTGTGATAAGATTGAGCGTTATTTCTTAAATTGATTTTGTTTTTCCAATAGTGTCTTGTTATTTATCTTAAAATTGAGTTACGTCTTTTCATAACAGGCCCACAAATAAAATCTACAAAAAATTATTATTTTTAAATTTGTAGTTATTTAAATTAAATATCAAACACTTAGCCTTATAAAGGATTTATTTCACTTAAGTTTGTTAACATTTTTAGTTTTTCTGTGCAGTTTTGTTACTAATAACTTATTTCAGAAAGTAATCTCATTTCATTTGAGTAGCACTGTTTACTACAATTAAAATACAATTCATGGAATTGAAACCCGCTTGAATTGTATCTCAAAAGTTTATGCAGGAGACTTGATTCTTGATAACAAAACTAAAAATTAAAATGCTGTCCAGTTGTTTTTAATAGACCTCAAAAGAATTGCACTAAGAATTAATGAAAGAATCGCACAGAATATCGAAAATAAAGGAATCGCTTGTACTATAAACATTCAATTTAAACATGCAATATGCACGTCAAGGTTTTATTTTCACAACAAGAATATTTTCAGGCAATCACATTTCAAACATTGTCTCCACCCATATAACACATTCCCAACAATATTCACAGAGTTTCGGGGAATGCCCCATTCGTCGAAAAGTTTCGCCCCTGATATTATGAGTTAACACCCTTGTTTGCCGTAACTCAATTAGTCCAGAGTCTTTCCGTAAACAAACGCTCTCAACTAAATCATCCATCTGGCCAATGGGACCCAGTCTGAGTCCAACATTCCCCACTAGCTGTACTGTAACACAGATTAACGAAATTATCCCATCCAGCAGGCTGACCATGATATGTTCTCCCCCACAATCCATCGCTGGACATTTATCATCTTCTCCCTGGCCCGGCTCTCTGGCCGCGTGCCCAATTAGTTAGTTTCCCGACTCTGCCCCCCCCCCAAAAAAAAATACTCTGTCCAACGATCAAATGAATAATAGGAAAGCGCTTGATTAAAACAAACCCCTTCTCGTTTCTTTCCCAGGCCCCAAATGGATATCTTTAGAAATAAAGGGTCAGATTTATAGTTGCTGAGAGATGCGAGGCCCTGATTGCATCACATCCGTCTCGTCTCCCTAAAACACATGATATTAAAAAGGATTTCAAGTAAATGAATTCGATACGCGGTGCGCAAACCGATGGGTTGTGTAACCAGGGGCCAGAAGTTTTATCGCCCAAGTTCAGCCGGTGTGGGCTAGAGGATAGTGTCGGCTGATTTCTAGGTTGTACCGGCACCGGCCCAGCCCTGGAGAGTGGACGGGGCAGATTAGATCGGACGGAGACGGGTCAATACAGTTTGCAGTGCAAACAAGCGGTAATTGTGTTCGTAGAATCCTCATTTAGATCTGGTTATATGGGTTTTATCGATACTTATAGATCCGTTTGGCCCACTAGAAAGTTAGATCGCATTGTCTAGGATTGAGAAGAGTACACAGGGTCGTGAGTAGGTTAGATGAAAAGCTGCCGATGACCAGTGGTCATTCAGTCGGTTGAGTTCCACTCCAGGTGACAAGAGGAGGATTCGCCAATTCCTGTGTGATTTGGGGGAAAACGTTGACAGACCGAGAAGACTGAAGGTTGCCATTCTGTACAGTTCCTATTAATCATATCCAGTTGATAACAAGACACTGAATACTTTTCACTGAAATATTTAAACATTTTATTGACTTATAAATAATTTATGATATAATTTATGTTAACGAATTTCAGTTATGATATTCTTTAAAATAAAAATAAAATAAAAGTTTAAGAAATTGATGAATAATCTTATTTTCAATCAGAACTTTCAGGACTAACAACACTCCCATAGAGTTCATGTTATAATAATAAATTTTATGAAATAAAAAACTCCAAATATCGGTGTTAGACGTCATATATCCTAAATCCCAGTGTCAGATTAATGTGTGCAGCTAGTTAGTTCCATATCTCAGATTAATGAATTGATTATTCCCACGGTCTGTTTCAATCGCCAGCCCAGCTAAGCTTCTTTCATTCAGTGAGCTCTTCTGTTTTTTTTAAAAATAAAAAATATGAGCTCTAGGATATTAAGATGAGGCGCTTATCTTTCTATCAATATCTATTTTGTGATTGTCTTCTCACCCACCCACCCCCACAACACTGTAACACAATTTCTTGTCTGTTTCTGAATGACCCCACACATCGTCATTTGAAAACTGAGTTTCTTTTTTTTTAAAATGTAACTGTTCCCTTTTCTTTTAATTCAAAAAATAATAGAAAGACAAAAACATAATTTTTTTCTGCCTGTAACAAAAAATCATCGTTGCCTGTCTTGAATTTTAACATAAATAGATAATTTATGCATACATAAATTAACCATTTAATTGTTTTTATTAACATGATTTTGTTGAGACGTAATAGATGCGGCAAACACGTTAGCATCATAACCTTAAGGCTCTAAGCTAAAAATTAACGCACACATGTAAACAAAAACACAAACAAATCTATAAATACACTTATAACCGAGTTCGAAATGAAAATACCACCAGGCCCCCTCTCTTCTTCTAGCTTCGACACGCACTTTGATACAATATTTAACCTCTTGGTCTTCATTTCATTTTTCAGCCAACATTTTTTGCACCGAAGATGTTGATGTATTTTTAAGGCCGAGATTGATTGAGTTAGCCGGTTAACTTTCTCTATTTCCCTCCAATCTGATGACGTGTCTGCCAGTAATAGACGTGAGTAAAAAAAAATTAACAGAATAAATAATAATAAACGCCTAAAAAATTTCTTTGCACCCAGGATAGAATTATTGATAAAGCCAGGTTTTTTGGCATTATTCATGCATGGAAACATTTGAATTTCGCGTGGCTAGAAACATTGGTTTATATGTCGCGTAACATTGGTTTAAATAATTATGATGATGCTTAACAAAGGTTTGTTAACTGGTGCGGATGTGTAACGGTTTATTTGATAATGAACAAGAAAGTGTTTTATTATTTTATTTAAAAAATAATGTGGATTTGAATTCATAATAGGCACATTCATAGTTGGCACATTCATAATTAGCACATTCATATTTAGAACATTCATAGTTAGCACATTCATAGTTGGCACATTCATATTTAGAACATTCATAGTTAGAACATTCATAGTTGGCACATTCATAATTGGCACATTCATAATTGGCACATTCATAGTTAGCACATTCATAGTTAGCACATTCATAGTTAGCACATTCATAGTTAGCACATTCATAGTTAGCACATTCATAGTTAGCACATTCATAGTTGGCACATTCATATTTAGAACATTCATAGTTAGCACATTCATAGTTGGCACATTCATATTTAGAACATTCATAGTTAGCACATTCATAGTTGGCACATTCATAGTTAGCACATTCATAGTTGGCACATTCATATTTAGAACATTCATAGTTAGCACATTCATAGTTAGCACATTCATATTGGCACATTCATAGTTAGCACATTCATAATTGGCACATTCAATTCATATTTAGCACATTCATAATTGGCACATTCATAGTTAGCACATTCATAATTGGCACATTCATAATTAGCACATTCATAGTTAGCACATTCATAATTGGCACATTCATATTTAGCACATTCATAGTTAGCACATTCAAAATTGGCACACTCATATTTAACACATTCATATTTAGCACATTCATAATTGGCACATTCATAGTTAGCACATTCATAGTTAGCACATTAATAGTTAGCACATTCATAGTTAGCACATTCATAATTGGTACATCCATAGTTAGCACATTCATAGTTGGCACATTCATAGTTGGCACATTCATAGTTGGCACATTCATAGTTAGCACATTCATAATTGGCACATTCATAATTAGCACATTCATAGTTAGCACATTCATAATTGGCACATTCATATTTAGCACATTCATAGTTAGCACATTCAAAATTGGCACACTCATATTTAACACATTCATATTTAGCACGTTCATAATTGGCACATTCATAGTTAGCACATTCATAGTTAGCACATTAATAGTTAGCACATTCATAGTTAGCACATTCATAATTGGCACATCCATAGTTAGCACATTCATAGTTGGCACATTAATAGTTGGCACATTAATAGTTGGCACATTAATAGTTAGCACATTCATAGTTGGCACATTCATAGTTAGCACATTAATAGTTAGCACATTCATATTTAGCACATTCATAGTTAGCACATCCATAGTTAGCACATTCATAGTTAGCACATTAATAGTTGGCACATTCATATTTAGCACATTCATAGTTAGCACATTCATAATTGGCACATTCATATTTAGCACATTCATAGTTAGCACATTCATAGTTAGAACATTCAAAGTTGGCACATTCATAGTTGGCACATTCATATTTGTCACATTCATAGTTGGCCCATGTAAAGGTTGTTTGATACCACACGTATCCTCATTAGGACAATAAAATCAGTCACTTCTCACCAATACTTCTAAAACAGTCTCAGAGAAAGTTAAAACATCATTTGATGTATATTGTGCCTCAGATTCAGCTCACAATCTCCCAGAGACCAATGCACAGAAACATCAATAGACCATGTAGGTGATGACCTGCTTCTACACTTTCGAAAGGGTTAAATCCATAATTTGCATTAGATCCGAATAGTTTCATAAAATAGTGCATCGGCTGATTGTTAAGTAAGTCACTTTTTTATATCCCATTTCTGTTTGACTTTCCCAGGACATGACCTCAGGGTATCATTAACAAAACAACGACTCCAGTCATAAGGATCTCTTTTAATTTTCTATTTTCCATATAGCATATATTAAGTAGCTGCGCCATGAAAATAGTCCTCAATTTATGTCCATGATCTACCCCCCCCCCTCTGAAGTGCATATAATCACCCAATCTTAAATGCCCACGCATTTCGGTACTCCTAACTCCTACCCCCACGCCTGATTGTTCCTCTGGGAGAGTCTTACAAGTTCTATAAATATAATCAAAGATCCAAAAGTGTTTATAAATGTTATTTAACCGTAACATCAACACGGACTTAGTTAAAGGCCTGTCACAGCCAACATACGTCGTAGCTTTGAACTATACATAAATATATAAGGCTCATATTTTCTCTGTGATCAACTCGAGCACGGGCGGATTAAGACTGCAGGGGGCCCCTGGCTGCAATTCAAACTGGAACCCTATCCAGCCAGAGTCCCTTTAAATAAAATGATTGCTAGCAGCTAATATAAAACTTTAACTTCTAACTTGTAACCAAATTGTCCATTGGTTCCTTGCTCATGTTTTGTCTTTACTATGGGATCGGCCTTCCCAACCAAAAAAATTATTCATGAAAAAACCGAACACGAAGAAATAACCGTTTGCCGGTATCCTAAAATTGAGTGTAAAAAGACAATGGGCTCGATCCTACGCCCCTCTGCTTGTGCGGCGAGCGCACCATTGACTTCACTATCCGGCCGCCATAGTAAGTTTAGGGGCCCCTAAATCATCGGGGGCCCCTGGCCTTAGCCGTTCAGCCCCCCCCCCTAATCCGCCATAGAATCCGAGTCACCGACCATCAGGATATAGTCTGATCAACTGAAAACGTCGTCTCACTCGCCCCAATTAATAGACCAGAAAAGAACAAAACTTGAGCTTGAATAATTATAAGTGGAACATTATGATGCAAACTCTAATAATTGTCTAAATAATTTCGACCCTAAAAGATTGATCACATATCTCCCTCCCTAAATAACTGACCGCTTAGGTCCCTCCCTAAATGTTTGTTAGGTCCCTCCCTAAATGTTTGTTAGGTCCCTCCCTAAATGTTTGTTATGCCCTACCCTTAAAAATTACATCATTAACCCCATTTGTCTGGTGCTGTGTCAGCTCCAATATTCCCACACAGCTCCACACAGTTCCACACAGCTCCAAAAATCCACACAGAACCACACATGACCATACAGGACCACAGCAATAATTTCGTCAGTTGTTTGACCATGGAATCAAACATTAGAGATTTGAGATAAGAGATGAAAGAAAGCTGCATCTCTGTATGACGTCACACTACTGTAAACCAGAAAACAAAAAAGGGGGGGGGTGATGATGCGGGTTTGGGGGGGGTAGCAGTTGTTTGAGTACTGACTAAACAATCCCAAATATTCAAGTTGAAGGCAATCCAAAGTGATCTATGATATCACTAAAAACTTTGAACCATTAATTAGTTGATAAGAAATAAACAGCTCGTGGATTGTATTGTAATAGCGAAGACCCCCATATACCCATTTAAACCCTCAAACCATATATTAAAATGTTCAATATTTGACATTTATTCGTCAAAAGTTTACATAGTATGGTAATTGTAATGTAAATATATCTCCTAACATTATTAAAATATATTATTTTAATGGTACTGCGAGGTATTTAAAAGCTTGTGAGAAATAATCTTTGCAGTCATGTGGAGTTCTCCAAAGCATGCAATGACATACGAATCATAAGAAATATTTATGATGTTTCTAGGGTTCTTATAAAAGTTACATGTAATACGGGTGATATTTTATAAACATTTCTGCTGTATTGATGTTTGCCACTATTGTTTCATGAAGAAAACATGAGCTTCCGGTTGCGCATTTCCAATACGTTAGATTTTTTTTATTTTAGTCCCATAACCTCGTGGTCGTAGGGGGTTCTAATGTTTCCATTAGAACATTCTCGGGCTTGATAGACCTGGCGGCGCCCATCTCTCTCCAGGTCAGCGGAGGACTTTCTTAGCGTAAGTCATTCATCAACATTTTTATAGTGGCTTTAACGTGGAATCGATCCCACGGCCCTCAGCGTGTGAGGCGATCGCACTATTGACTTCGCTATCCAATGAGTTGGTCGCTTCCCTTGAAAAGTACGAGAACCATTGAGAATGACCACACGCCTTCCTTTTGGTAATAATTGGTCATTAATTGTCCTGACAGACCGAGTGAAACAAGCACTTCACTGAAGGTAAAACTGATTACAACTCAGGTTGAGCAAATGGTTAGGGGATATTAGTTTCTTTGTTCTTGTGCATTCCTTGATGTATTGCACTAGATTTATGTCAAATCTTCATACTGTTAATACTTATTAAATATTTGGTATTTGAAAGATTGTTTTGAATCATATATGTAACATTTAAAAGACTTGTTTTTTTTCATCCGTCGATCATTAGCTGCTGGTTCTGATCTAACTCGATGTTTTAAATATCATCTCGGATGAATGGTCTCGCGAGTGAAGATGTGATGTAGCTGAAGGGAATAAAGGCATAATATGGGACATTAGACTCCCGAGTCTATGGGGTCTATTCGTCCAGTTATGACTGATAGGTTTCTGGTTTTTTGCGGTGTTTATGTGTTTTGTCATGGCATTTTAATTGTTGGCTCGGTGGTGAATGATGTCAATGAGTTTTAAGAACAACTGCTGCTAAAATAACACAAGAAACCATAATTAAATAACAGATTTGGTCAAAAATTTCAAATCAATTTATAACAAAATAAAAGACTTGCATTCACTGAATTAATATTGAGTTATAGTTGTTTTTTAACGCAATTTCCTTAAGTGAAAAATTGCGTTTATATATTTGAAATGTCTGTGCTGTTTGTTCTAGCTTGATCATGCAACTCCTCCTGAACCATACCAGATAGAGGGTTTGGGTCTTTTGCAAATATGTTAAGGAGGTCCCAAGGATGTGCACGGGCCAACAAAATACCGAAAAGATTTAGTGGATATCCTGGAGAAAAAAAAAGAGAAAAGAAAAAATATCAGTATTTTGTCAATTTCTCGCCAATCATAACATCTATCGGGATGAAACAAACGCCAAGCGATAGCCTATAATATTTAGCACAATGTTGGAGAAGGAATTTTTGAAAAATATCATTTCGTTCGACTCCCGTATTTTAGAAGCAGTTTTTAGATAGCAATTCTTTTGTTTAGTTTCAGAATTATTGATTTGAAATGACTTTTAATTTAATCTAGAATAATAGTTAATGGGGTGAAAGCTTTGTGAAAGCTAATGTAAGACTGTTGCGCGGTTCGCATTATATTGACCAAAAAATCGGAAATTCTTTGTTGGAAATTGCGTTTAACTACTCATTTGAGTTTTTATTACTTGTTTTCCCTTTTGTTTCTTAAATGCGATGGGCTTTTTAAAAAAAAAGAAAATATTGAACCAGTTAAATGATGAGAGCATTTTAACTCTGAAATCAAAACTATTGGTGTCTCTGATGAATTCTTGATTATTAACTAAATTCCCCACATAGCTCAATATCTACAAGTATTAATGCCACGTTTTTATAATTATGGAAACAGTCGTTTAAATAACCGGTGTAACTATATCTACAACAATATTAACCCATGAAGTCCTTAAGTTAATGAATTGCCCCTGCTGGTTTGATATCATTGCATCTAGTCACGTGAGACAGGTCCGGTGATCTAGGATGGTTTAACATGAAATGCTTTGTCTCCCCTTGATGCGACATGTCAGGGTATACAACCGCTGTGATGTCTACCTAATTTGTTCATATTATTCTTCATGTTCAGTTCAATAGACTTGTGGGATTATAAGAACGTACTATTTGTATGTCGTTCACACGAATTATTATTATTGTTATTATTTTAATTTTATATTTCATACGTACTTTAAAAAAAGACTAAATTATGTCAATAAAGAACTAAAGCTTTATTTAACTGCAACCATACAACCACGTCTCATATATATATACATATTGGAGCTGCTGAGATTTACTATAGTTTGGACTATAAACCGTTAAAAATTTCAATCGATTAAAATTAATTTGATCGATTAAAATTCGATCTAAATTTTAGAAAATATTTCTTTCTTTTCCCAATTTATTAATAATTTATATTTTTTGTTACTTACATACTTTTGCCTCGTATTATTATTATGTATTTAGACGTGAATTCAAAAAGATTTTTCTTCCTTATTTCTTGCATATCAGAACGAATTTGTTGTGTTACGTCACAAAATTTGGGAGCCATGGAATTACTGCGACCTAACCGATTTCGCGAAAAAATGTATCGCAACTTAACGGGATTTACATATGCGTTATAAAAATATAATCAATCGAAATTAATCGATTAATCGTTTAAATTTTCCCGATTAATCGAACAATTTTTTTTAAAAATCAGTACTAGCTTAATACATGTACAAAGTCTTGGCTTTCATTCAGATTTTCAATAATTATATACGAGGATCCTTCTGAATAAAAGACAAATTCCAATTTCATGAATCTAGTTAAGTTGAACTACAGTTTTATTCGCTGACGAGCACTTGTCTAACGAACTCAACGTAACAGAAAATACAAAATAATTGATAATTCTTGTAGATTAATGCTAGTTTCTTTTTCTTTCTTTTTTAAAAATAGCAAATTATTCCAATTACTCGTTTGCTGCTGTCAGTTGTTTGAAATGTATTGCTAGGAGTTGCATACAATCGTTGTCAGTATATTATGGAATACAAGAAGTCACATACCAGTAACTGCGAGATTTATGACTTCACAAGAACTCTTGGAATATTTTCTAAAGGGCAGCGACATGTCAGTGTACACGAATGATGAGCTGAACAAACAGCACCTTCTTTAATCCTTACTGTCTGCGACTCTATACCAGCTCGAAAAAACTCGCACACCGGTGGTTCTCAGACTTTAATACAATGACACACTCAGAAGTATAATTACAAAGTGACTTATTTGCGGACTACATCCATAGATCACAAGCAGCATATCAAAACTGACTTTCAATACAGCAATGTTAAAATACATTGAAAATGAAATAACGTCCTATTTTATGTAATTTGAGAACCCTTGCAACATTTCCTTACGTTTTGGTAATTCCTGGTCTCATGCTCTCACTAAGTGATCTCAAAACACAATTTTGACATTTGTCTTTATCGCTAGGATTGAGCACGTGATTTGAGGTGATGCTACACAATGTTATCTTTAAGCTGCGCGGCCACGCATATATCTACCCGACCTCGCGCAACAGTTTAGAATTACCGTGAAGCAAATTTTGATAGCTCTATGCTGGTCCATTGTTTCATTAACTTGTCCCCCGGGCGAATGGGGCGAACAATTTGGGGGGGGGGAAGGTGGAGGAGTTTAAGAATAAATGAGATTTGGGGATTTATTATTTATAATTTATTTTTAAATTTGTCCGCAATAAGCACAATAATACTTATAATAATAGTAGCAACAAGAAAAGTCGTTAAATCAATCTCGAATTGTAACGCTAAAATCTGAAAATATAATTTGAACTAGTGGATTACCCGTCAAAAATTACGGAAGTTTTCAAAATGGATATATTTCAGTTTTTGTAACTGTCCCTTTTGCCTGAAAGCCGCATAGTAAATAATCAGAAAATGTAGAGACCAAGAGCGATTAATTAAATCTCTTTTCCATATTGAACAATTTTTTGCGGACGTTTGAAAATAGCGTTTTTTTTGTTGGGGTTTTTTTCAGTATTTTTTTCAAGACTATTTTTTAGCGGTGCGCTTTCTAAAATCTAGCGTTACGAACGGATATAGCAGAGTATATATTTTGATTATATATATGAATATATGTGTTATGAGAAAACCTCCAAGCTTAGGCTTCGCGTTATATAAGTTTGCATGAATAATAATGATATAATCAGGATAATAGTAAATGCATAGTGAATTACACACAGCATAAGGTGATACTACAGCAAAGAAGTTTGAAGTTCGAAGTATTAATAAATATTGCTGATGAGTCACCCGGACGTTAACTTGCGGCATTGAATAGTGCGCACCAATTTTGAGTGCACCAATAATACAGCACAGTGCCTTAAAAATAAATATGTGACTGTAATGTGATCCACATCAAGCACATCTGTGATTTGAAGAAGTTTAAGCTTCATTGATGATTATGACTTGTCAGTTTATTCGCCCATTTGTCCATACATTATTACCACAACATTACCAAAACATGTAAAAAATAAAATGTAATTTTTATACAGGATAACAGAAAAGATTAAATTATCAACTGTTAATCATATTTACAATTTAATATAAACGTGTTAGTAATTCACATAAACGTTTTTATTATTGTCAAGTCAGCACCTTTTCAAGATCTATTATGACCTATCAGTTTATGCGCCCATTGGTCCATAAATTATTACCTTTACATTATCAAAAACATGTAAATAAAAAATTGTAACTATTTACAAATATGAATAACAACGAACTACTTTTTTTGCATGAAACTTTTGACGTAAAGTTAATCACTGGATAAAAGAAAATATTAAAGTATCAACAGTTAATCGTAATCGTATATAAAAGTTAATATACACGTTTTAGGAATTCTAATAAACATTTTCATTATTTTCAAGTCAGCACCCCTTCCCGTTCTATATTAAAAGCAAAGATTTTTTATTCCAAATTAGTCAAAGACGCATTAAAATATTACATTTAAATAACAAAAAAAAACTATTGTGGGGAGGAATCCGATTTTTAAATATATATATTTTTTTTAAAACTTACAAATATGCAATCTCAAAGTGTATAAAAGAAAAACTTGCGCTAAACTGAAGCATAAGTTGGCAAATTTCATTTGCAGTAATAAATAATGGCTTTATAGTTCAAAATGCATCGAAACTTGACAACCAATCGACAACCAATTGTAAATTTCATAAACCGAAAAACTAATTTTTTAATATAGCAAATTAAATTTATAATTACGTACGTAATATTGGCATGGACACATACACAAAAACGGACATTTAATACAAATAAATAATAATAATATTAATCACATCAAATAAAATATGGCTCTTTTTACTTCGTTCCCTTCACACATTAATAAAAGCTCAAATAATGACGTCACGTCTCAATATTTTATGGCGAGAAACACATTTATCGGGAGTTACCTCGCATAGCGTCACGGACAGACATGACAGACGTGACAGAGATGACAGACATGACAGAAGTGACAGAGATGACAGACATGACAGATGTGATAGAGATGACAGACATGACAGACATGACAGACGTGACAGAGATGACATACATGACAGACATGACAGACATGACAGACATGACAGACATGATGGACATGACAGACATGACAGACATGACAGACGTGACAGATGTGACAGAGATGACAGACATGACAGACATGACAGACACGACAGACATGACAGACATGACAGACATGACAGACATGACAGACATGACAGACATGACAGACGTCACAGAGATGACAGACGTGACAGACGTAACAGACATGACAGACGTGACAGAGATGACAGACGTGACAGACATGACATACGTGACAGAGATTGCAATTCAAATTATGTATATTGATTGATTGATGATTGTTTGGAGTATTTAAGAATATTTCAATTTTTAAAATAACTGAACAGAACAAACATTTTTTTAACATAATAAGTAGATCATAAATGAAATTTAACGTGCTAATAGTTCAAAGGCTTTTTATAGTTATTTACCTACTTCCTGATCCGATTTCTACATCATTAAAGACGCACAAGTAAAACATTTTAAATATATTAGGACTGTTAACGATTAATTTAAATTTGATTAATTAATCGTAAATTTCGATTAAAGCAAAAAATTGAAATTTATAGTGTCATAATTAACATTTTATTAAGCGTACTTGTCGAAAAACGAAAAAACACTAGAATGTCTTCTTTGTGTGACATCTTTTAACCAACAGCGCAAACAGTGATGAGCGGGTCTCATTGACATTATTACCAGCCGAGCTCAATAATCGTTCACATAGCTTTAGATTGTCTAGGCTGAAGTTTCAGATACTGTAGTGAATGTTAGGTTTGCAGGTGATCTGTAAGCGAAGTGTTAGAACCATGGTAGCAATGTTCCATTTAAACAGCGCGGCTGCGCAGATATTTGACCGACGAAACGCAGGAGTTTAGAATCACCGCGCGGCAAATTTGATAAAATATTGCACAAAAGTGGACGTTGTGCAACTTTGCAAACGAGTTTTTTTTTAACTTTGCACACGGACCTACGAAGCCTAGACTTAGAGGCAGCATTGCATAGTAGGCAAACGATTTCTCTCAATGGACACAATAACTATAACCTTTATCATTGTTTTGAACATTCACGTCAGTCAATAGTTTAAAAACTAAAATGTTGGTGTAGTCGTCCGGAAATTAGTTTATATTTATCGGTCGAAATATTTTACTTTTTTATTTCCAGTACATTTACAAGTGCTGGGTCGATTAATCGTTAAAAAAATTAATCGTTAAAACATTTTAACGATTAATCGAGAAATTAATCGATAATTTCCGCAGCCCTAATATATATATATATATATATTGTTTTGTTAAATATTAAGGAAAAAAAATTAATGAAATGTTTAAAAACAAAATGTCCCACAGATGAAGTGTTTTCCCTGTTTCCCAGCGCTCATGCCGTCAACCATTTTTAGTTTAAGTCTGCCGGTCCACATAGATTAATAAAGAAGTCTAAAAAGTACATCACATTACTATTTTAGTCTCACAAGTACATCACATCACTCTATGGCATCCGTCCATCCTCATGGGATGATGGCGTTTCCTCCTGCTCCTCTGCCCCCCTTCCCCTTTCTCCTGGCCCTTTTCTCCTCGCTCTTGACTGTAAGGGAAGCTTCCGCGACTTGGATGCCCTCGCGTACTTTAGCCCGCCAGGAGGTACGTTCCTCAGCACATCACTATTGTAGTCTAAAAAGTACATCACATCACTATTGTAGTCTAAAAAGTACATCACATCACTCTTGTAGTCTCACAAGTACATCACATCACTATTTTAGTCTCAAAAGTACATAACATCACTATTTTAGTCTAAAAAGTACATCACATCACTATTGTAGTCTAAAAAGTATATCACATCACTATTTTAGTCTCACAAGTACATCACATCACTATTGTAGTCTCACAAGTACATCACATTACTATTTTAGTCTCACAAGTACATCACATCACTATTGTAGTCTCACAAGGACATCACATCACTATTTTAGTCTCGCAAGTACATCACAACACTATTGTAGTCTCACAAGTACATCACATTACTATTGTAGTCTCACAAGTACATCGCATCACTAATGTCGTCTCCCATTGATCATGATCACCTACATTGACCTACATGATATTAAGAAACATTAAATTCAAGGACACACCGCTTTTTTTTTAAAGTGATAATCTGTAACAATGCTAAACTCCTGGAAACATTTTTTTTCATCACATATACAATACAATCTTGTTGACGGACAGGTTCTGTTGAAACAAATATTCTGTTGAAACACGTTTTTATTAATTACTTTTTAGTGCTTTTAATCTGTCCTAAATCAATTAGTTTTAATATTGTTTTTTTTATAAATTCGGTTTAGGTCAACATTGCTATCGTGACATAAAAAGACATAATTTAACTCAGTCATCAACTTTTGTATACCAAACACCCGGCCCACGTTTTTAGTCATATTATATGAAAGTACTTGAACTTATTAGTTTTAAATTATTTTCTTGTTTTTAGTACACTTATAAAAACGTGTTTTTTTAAAATTATTTTTTTACCTCTATTTTCTTTTATACCAAACACCTCATAAGCGCCCGCCCAACGTTTTAAAAACACGGTGATGTGGGCACGGGGTGAACTCATGGATGTCAACAAAAGCAGACGGTACAGATGCTTATATATAGATAAACAAAAAATTTCAATACTTTAATAACGGTACATTCGATCGATCTGAAATTTTAATTCAATTCATTGTCACTAGGATCATCAGAAATGGTTTAATTTTACGTTGGCAGATTTGAAAAATTGTTGGACAGACAATGCCACAGGAACGAAGGCGAGTTAATAAAACGTGGTTAAATAAATAAAGGTAAAAAAAGTGATTTTTAAAAACCACGTTTTTACAAGTGGACTAAAAAGAAGAAAATAAGTTAAAACTTGTAAGTTCAAGTACTTTGATCCAACATGACTAAAAACGTAGGGCGGGCGCTTATGAGGTTTAACATATGCGGCTCACTCATACTCTCACTTATAGATCTCTCTTTTGCCTTCTAAATTAGAAATCTTTAATTTTTATACCATAACACCCGCCGCACGTTTTTAGTCATATTAAATTAAAGTACTTAAACTAATAAGTTTTAATTTATTATCTTCTTTTTAGTCCACTTATAAAAACGTGGTTTTTAAAAATCACTTTTTTTTACCTCTATTTATTTTTATTCTTTTTAGTCCACTAATAAAAACGTGGTTTTAAAAATATTTTTTACCTCTATTTATTTTACCAAACACCTCATCAGCGCCCTCCCAACGTTTAATAACAAAGCGATGATGTCACGGTGTGAACTCCCTACGTGAAATTAAACTACGGCAGGCGGGTAGTGATGCTTATATAAAGATAAACTAAGAAATGCATTAATTTAATTACGGCACATTCGATCGATCTGAAATTTTGAAACAATGCATTTTCATCCAACATCTATCTGTGGTAAAATGTTGAGATCTCTAGGACCATCAGAAGTGGTTTAATTTTACGCTGGCAGATTTGAAAAAGTGTGGACAGACAAACCACCAACGAAAAAACTGCCACAGGAACGAAAGCGAGTTAATAAAAACGTGGTTAATAAAACAAACCCGTAAAACCAAAGTTTTTGACAATAAATCCCTTATATATGAGACATAACTAAAAGTATTGATTATGTTCAACCGCGACAAACATCTACAGACTGAATCCGTCTTAACTTCTCTTTGCTTATAACCCCTGGGGGAGGGGCGCGTGTGGGAGAGGGGAAAGATCTAATGAAAAATTGCTGGACCGAGCTCAGCGTGACACGTAAAATGTAAACAAAAGCACGCCGGTACACCTGGTTAAAACACGAGATGTGTTCACCGATGGCTGGTGGGAAGTTAAGTGACCCATAAAATGTAAACAATAGCGACTTCTACCTATATTTTTATATAGATAAACTAAAAATGCATTAATTTTATTACAGTACGTTCGATCGATCTGACTTTTTGATACAATGCATTGTTAGGTGACACGGGTCCGTGTGCCAAATTTCAGCTCGATAGTTTTACGGGAAGTGGTTTATTTTTTACTTTTGTTTTTCCGCCCGTCCAAGACAGAGAGACAGAGACGGCGGTGAAGTTAATATAAGGGATTTAATAAAACAAACCCGTAAAAACAAAGTTTTTGACTATAAATCCCTTAAGAGACATAACTAACAGTATTGATTATGTGCAAACGCGACAAACATTTACTACTGAATCTGTCTTAAAATCCCATTAGCTTTATAACTCGAAAAGGGGGTGGGGTGGGAGAGGGGAAGGTCTGGTCACCGATCGCTGGACCGAGCTCAGCGGGACACGACAAATGTAAACAAAAGCACGCCGGTACATCGCGTCAACGCGCGAACTGAACTGTCTCGTGGAAAAAAAACACAATAACAAACCGTGATATTGAATTACATATGCCGTATAGAGATAAAGTAAAAATGCATTAATTTAATTACGGTACGTTTGATCGATCTGAAATTTTGATACGATGCATTGTTAGGTGACACGGGTCCATGTGCCAAATGTCATCTCGATGGCTTCACGGAAAGTGTGTCATTTTTTACTTTTGTTTTTCCGCCCGCCCAAGACAGAGAGACAGAGAGAGACAGTGGTGAAGTTAATATAAGGGATTTAAAAAGCTCCCCTTTCATACATCAGACCGTTTGTTGCCCCTGATAGGAGACTGTTTTTTGTGCGTGTGTGTCCCATAACCTCGTGGTCGTAGGGGGTTCTAATGTTTACATTATAACTTTCTCGGGGCTTGGTAGACTTGGGCGCGCCCATCTCCTTTCCAAGTCTATCAATAGTCATTAATCAATATTTTTAACGTGGGCTGCATCCCACGCCCCTCAGCTTGTGAGGCAAGCGCACTATTGAGTGTAAGGTGCTCAAATCTAAGTCTACTAGAGATATTAGCTTTGACTATCAGGTGTTCAAATCGAAGTCTACAAGAGATACCAGCATTGACTGTAAGGTGTTCAAATCGAAGTCTACAAGAGATACCAGCATTGACTGTAAGGTGTTCAAATCTAAGTCTACAAGAGATACCAGCATTGACTGTAAGGTGTTCAAATCGAAGTCTACAAGAGATACCAGCATTGACTGTCAGGTGTTCAAATCTAAGTCTATTAGAGATACCTGCATTGACTGTAAGGTGTTCAAATCTAAGTCTACTAGAGATACCTGCATTGACCGTCATGTGTGCAAATCTAAGTCTATTAGAGATACCAGCATTGTTCTGTTGATGGATGGCCTAAAACACGATGTTTGAACGTCATGTCCGAAAACGACATCTAAGAGTTTTTCATCTTAGATATTTATACATCATCCCAGACGTTACAGTATACCTTATGAAAACACAGGCCTTATGGGGGATTTATTACAGACTCCATGTGGGACATTTTACAATAGCCATTGCAGAAGGAAACTCATGAAATAATCTGATTACAAAATTAAATACAAAACAGTGCATTGCAATTGCGTATTACAAACAACTCTGCAGTTTTTTTTCCCCGAAAATTAAAGATGGTTCAAGACACATACCTTATTACATATATTAAAAGGCACCAAGTACAGAAATATTATGGGGGCATATTATTCCAGACATTATTTAGGACTTTATTTTCAGAAATGTTATGGTACTTAATCGTAAATATTAAACACAATAATAGACGGTGTCTGAGGCGGACCAGAAATGTAATTATACTCAATCTGTAAATATTAAACACACTAATAGAGGGTGTCCGAGACGGACCATTGTATGGTACTCAATCTGTAAATATTAAACACACTAATAAAACGTGTCTAGGGCGGCCCAGATTTGATTTCTGGTTTCGTTCGAAACAGATATCAAAATAAAAGTTAACATTACTTTTGGTAGCCACAAAACCGAGGTCAAATAGACGAGCTTGAACAAGGCTTTGAAACAGAAAGTTAAACCGAAACATTGGATATATAGTAATATACACCCATGCATGTATGTTTTTTTTTAAAATTTAAATGAATGGCCAACTTTTGTCTAATTAAAGTAAATTTTAAAAAAGATTTTTTAAAACTTTTTTTTCTCTCTATTTTGTTGTTGAAATTTTATGCGTATATGTGACTAATTTAGTAAAATATTTGTAAACAATTAAATTGTGACAACATATCGGAGAATCACTCTGCTGAATATCGATCAATTGATGCAGTAAATGACTCTATAATTTCACTTTTCTAAAACAAAAATAAATACAAATAAATAAATGATTCTATATTTTTAATATATCCCCACTTCCCAAACCACGAAAGTATTTACCCTAGAAAATCATAATAGATTATATTATAAACAATTAAAGTAATTTTATTTTCGGAAACATGTGACAAGTCGTTCCGCAGTTGTGAGCAAAGTTATCAGAGGAGTTGTCATGAATAAAACAGCGACAGGAAGACGCTCAACTGTTATGAATATCGTCTATCGATTACTTGAAAGTCTGACTTCTGCTAGTAAGAAACCGAAGTTTCTGTTTCGCATGTACCCGAACTTTGCCTTCAGGGGCGTAACTAGGTTTTGGCGCCCTTGGCTAAAATATTTTGGTGCCCTTGATAAATTGACAAGTTTCAGCTTTCCGTTTTTTTCCATTTGTAATTTTTTTTATATTTAATTTCTCTTACTTTATTTATGACAATAATTACGTAGTCTGACTGTGACAGTCGTACAACGTGAATATAAAAATGTCTAAGATAGGAACAATACTAATTTGCAATTTATTGATTACTTGAACTTGAACTATCCCTTAACCCGTCGTTGGGTCGTTGGGGCATCATCGTGAACTGCTCACTATCTCACGCCATCTGTCCCGGTCCTGTGCTGCCCTTTGAGAGTCGCTGAATGACAGGTCGGTCAACTCTTTGATATCGTCCTCCCATCTCTTCTTTTGTCTGCCTCTTTTCCTTCCTTCCTGGACTGTTCCTTGCAACATAGTTTTTGCGAGACCTCCAGTACTTGTCACGTGTCCGTACCATCGTAATTTCCTCTTCTTAATGGAGGTGTAAAGGTCCTCGTAGGAGCCAATGACTGTACTTATTGTGTTGCGGACCGCTTCGTTTGTGATGTGCGCTATGTAGGAGATGTTCAATATCTTTCTGAAACAACATCTCATCTCTAGCGCATTGATTCTTCTTTGGAGGTCTGCAGTGAGCGTCAAGCCTCACAACCATACAAAAAGACCGATATCGCCAGAGAGCGTATTAGCCGGATCTTTGATCTCAGGGAGGGCTTCTTGCTTTGCCAGATGTGCTTTAGTTTACTCAATGCTACGATTGTTTTGGCCACTCTGGCAAGAATTTCTGGCGTTGAGACTTCGTCGGATATTATGGCCCCTAGATATTTGAAGGTGGAGACCTCTTCGAGTTTTTCCCGTTTATCCGAATCTCACTTGTGAATTTTCTATTTGCCATGAACTTGGTCTTTTCTGCATTGATTTCCATGCCGTACCCCTTTGCTGTTTTCTCTAGCTTTGCAAGGAATTATTTTAGTTCGTTCTCGCTACCAGCTAGGCCGTCTATGTCATCGGCGAAGCGTAAGTTGGTTATACTTCTCCCTCCGATGCTGATTGTTCCGACATGGTATTATTTACTAAATAATACCAAATAAATTGGTGGATAAAATGAGATATTGTTGCTTTATAAAAAATACAGCAAAACTTTAAGTATCTTGTATTATAAATAAAAACAGTGGTGTAAATGTGTCATACTCAATATCTAATACTTAACGATAGAAACTCAAACTCACAATTAAAAGTGACACTCCACCGACTACAGCTAAGCACTTCCGTTAGCTGGCGTATTGGCGTGTTGCTAATACAGTCGGACCTCTCTAAGTGGTACTCAAGGGGGAAAAAAATTCGACTTATGGAGTTTTCGAGTTAGGGAAACTGGCGTAATAGGCTTAGATTAATCAAGGACAATGTTGATATTAAGAGGGGGGAGGGGGGCCATAGCGGCTAAAAGACTAGGCAGGAAAGAGGAGCGGTGATGTTTCCTATGAAAGGAGCCAACTTGCTTTGACATACCGACACAAGCCCGTGAGAGGAACCAACTTGCATTGACATACCGACACAAGCCCGTGAGAGGAGCCAACTTGCATTGACATACCGACACAAGCCCGTGAGAGGAGCCAACTTGCATTGACATACCGACACAAGCCTGTGAGAGGAGCCAACTTGCATTGACATACCGACACAAGCTCGTGAGAGGAGTCAACTTGCATTGACATACCGACACAAGCCCCATTTAAGGAGACACCTTCCCTCCCCTCCCCCACTTAACTCCCCCCGACAATAGGATTTTTTCTTTTCAAAAGAAACCTTTAAAATCATATTGACATTTTTATGATAAGAACCCACACAAAGGCCACAAACATAATAAAAAATAAGATAATGGTTTGAATGAAATATATTTAAATATAATTAATTATTGCCTTTTTTATCGAGGATAAAAGTGTAATACAGTCGGACCTCGCTAAGTCGAACTTCCCTAATAAGTCGAAACCTCCACCTCCCCCCCCCCTTATCGAATTAATTGTTAGGTCCCGGCCAAATTCCATAAGACTAATGTATTTTAGATCTCCTTAACTCCAAGATTTTGGGATTTCAACCTCTCTTAGTTGAATTTTCCAAGGCGTTTGGGTTATTATTCTGGAATGACATTTCAGAACTCGTGTTCCGTAGAGCCTCGTAAATGGACGTAAAATCGCATCTTAGTGCATTCCACGGGGGATTAAGCGACACTTGCAAGTACAAAAAAATGACAAAGACAAGAAAAAGGAGTGGTAACTAATTCGACTACCTTTGCTGCATGCTGTGACTCTTTTTAAAAAGAAAAATCTTACTACCACATCCTACTGTGTCTCCTCTCACGGGCTTGTGTCGGCATGTCAAAGCAAGTTGGCTTCTTTTCATATGAAACATGTACACCGCCTTTCTTTCCTGTCAAGCCTACTAGCCAGTAGGCTTCCCCCCCCAACCTCTCAATATCTACAATGTCCTTCCCATAACCTCGTGGTCGTAGGGGGTTCTAATGTTTCCATTAGAACTTTCTCGGGGTTTCTTAGACATGGCGGCGCCCATCTCGTCTCCAGGTCAGCGGAGGACTTTTTAGCGATAGTCATTCATCAACTATTTTATTTTGGCTTTAACGTTGGCTCGATCCCACACCCCTCAGCTTGTTAGGCGAGCGCGCTATTGACTTCGCTATCTTTGTCCTTGATTAATCGGCGCCTATTACGCTATTTTCCCTAACTCAAAAACTCCGTGAGTCGATTTTTTTCGGGTCCTTTTGAGTTTGACTTAAAGAGGTCCGACGGTGTTTATTTAAATAGAAATTTAATAATATTTTTAAAAAAATTTTTTAAAAGGACACGATTTTAACATAATCACTACTTTTAGTTATGTCTCATATATAAGGGATTTATAGTCAAAAAGTTTGTTTTTACAGCTAATTTTAAAAACTTATAATAAAAATTCTTTAAAATTCACGTCTGAAGCCCACACATCTTTTTAAATCCCTTATATTAACTTCACCGCCGTCTCGTCATCTCTCTCTGTCTGTCTTGGGCGGGCGGGCGAACAAATAAAAGTCAAAAAATGACCCACTTCCCGTGCGCCGATCGAGCTGAAATTTGGCACACGGACCCGTCTCACCTAACAATGCATCGTATCAAAATTTCAGATCGATCAATAGTACCGTAATTAAACTAATGCATTTTTAGTTTATCCTTATATGAATTATTTAATTCAAATTCACTGTTTGTTATTGCTTTTTTCCCACCTGAATGTTTTAGTTGACGCGACCCATCGAAGTACCGCGTGCTTTTGTTTACATTTTACGTGTCTTGCTGAGCTCAGTCCCCTCCACCCCCCTAGGGTTATGAAGCAAAGTTGAGTTAAGATACTGAAAATACTGTTAGTTATGTCTCATATATAAGGGATAGTCAAAAACTTTGTTTTTACGGGTTTGTTTTATTTATTGTTTTTTTCCCACGTGAGAGTTTGAGTTGACGCGTTGACGCGACCCATCGAAGTACCGGCGTGCTTTTGTTTACATTTTACGTGTCACGCTGAGCTCGGTCGAGCGATCGGTGAACAGACTTGTCCCCTCCCGTGGGGTTAAGAAGCAAAGTTGAGTTAAGACAAATTCAGTCTGTAAATTAAATGTTTGTCGCGTTTGAAAATAATCAATACTGTTAGTTATGTCTCATATATAAGGGATTTATAGTCAAAAACTTTGTTTTTAAATCCCTTATATTAACTTCGCGGCCGTCTCATCATCTCATGGGCGGGCGGAAAAAGAAAAGTAAAAAATGACCCACTTCCAGTGATCCGATCGAGCTGAAATTTGGCACACGGACCCATCTCACCTAACAATGCATCGTATACAAATTTCAGATCGATCGATCGTACCGTAATTAAATTAATGCATTTTTAGTTTATCCTTATATGAGGTATGTAATTCAAATTCACTGTTTGTTATTGCTTTTTTTCCACGTGAAAGTTTGAGTAGACGCGTTGAGGCGGCCCATCGAAGCACCGCGGCGCTTTTGTTTACATTTTACGTGTCACGCTGAGCTCGGTCAAGCGAATCGGTGACCAGACTTTTCCCCTCTCACCCTCAGGGTTATGAAGCAAACTTGAGTTAAGACAAATTCAGTCTGTAAATGTTTGAAAATAATCAATACTGTTAGTTATGTCTCATATATAAGGGGTTTATAGTCAAAAACTTTGTTTTTACGGGTTTGTTTTATAACGGGTTGGTTTTATTAAATCCCTTATATTAACTTCGCGGCCGTCTCATCATCTCATGGGCGGGCGGGCGGAAAAACAAAAGTAAAAAATGACCCACCTCCGTGATCCGATCGAGCTGAAATTTGGCACACGGACCCGTCTTACCTAACAATGCATCGTATTAAAATTTCAGATCGATCGATCGTACCGTAATGAAATTAATGCATTTTTAGTTTATCCTTATATAACGAATGTAATTCAAATTCACGGTTTGTTATTGTTCTTTTCCACGTGAGTTTGAGTTGACGCTTAGACGTCGACCGTCGTGCCAACACCCCCTCACGTCCCATCCCCCGTTCAAAGAAAGGGGACATCACTCGGTGTCAGTCTGTAAATATTTGTGGCGTTGGAAAATAATCAATACTTATAATTATGACTCAAATATAAGGGATTTATAGTAGAAAACTTTGTTTTACGGGTTTGTTTTATTTACCACTATTTTTTTTATACCAAACACCTCATAAGCGCCCGCCCAACGTTTTATACCACGGTGTTATATTCACGTGGTGAACTCTTGGATGTCAACAAAGCAGACGAGTACCGATGCTTATATATAGAATATAGATAAACTAAAAATGCAATAGTTTCAATACAGTACATATTTAGATCTCTAGGTCCATCAGAAGTGGTATAATTTCACGTCTCAAGTTTTGAAGGAAGGGTGGATACAACATACAAACATTGTGACTTAAATAAAAGCTTGTAAAAATTAGAGATTTAGTGGCGCCCTTTTGAGCTGGCACCCTTGGCAACTGCGCCTTTGCCAACCCGTTGTTTGCCTTATAGGGTTCCTATAAAAAGTTTCGGCGCCGAAATACCTTTTCGTTGCATTTTACTAGAGACTTTAAAGGGCATGCTGTAGAATGCGGCATGTCATTAGATGTATTGTAATGTACATGCCAGGTTTTTACATTTCTAAATTTGATATTTTCAACCAGGAATATTCTACACGTCTCTAATTTCTAATTAAAAACTTTGCCAACATTAAGTTCTAGATTGAATAATACACAAACGTTAACTTTCTTGTTAAATTAAGAGCAGGTGCTAACAATGGAAAGCACTTAAATAAATACTCGGTAACGTAGGTACAACCACATTCCTGTGTATATCTCGCATCACTCTCAACTGTTGGCATCAAGGATGAAATGGGAAGGCATCCGCTAAGGAAGTAAGTTTAAAGTGGGACGATATAATCCTTTACAAAGTTTGTGACGTATATCAGGGTGTTTATTCTTTAGAACACTGGCTCTATCACGACAACGTTTTTATTGTATGTCAGTAAGATTTTAAAAATTTTTTTCGAAGCTATTGAATTCTATAATATACAATCATCATGCACGAAATAATTTCTTCCCGAAGAAAAAGAACATCATTTTCTCAGTAGGAAATTTCAAATATTCCCATGACCCTTCTCCTAATAATACATAATCACTGTACATGTCTCATCTTTCAATTTGTACTCAGAAAGCAAGACAGCAATATCTTACGTTTTTATTTTATTATAATTTGTTGAACATTACTTATTTCCAGGTTAAATACTGCTGTTTGTGTAACTTAACATAAGTAGGTGATTCCTCAGTTTTTCAGCAGTCTAGTTGTTTGGGTCTCAGTTAGTCTCGCTGTTTTATTGTCTGTCAAGTTGTCAGAGAGTTTAGCTGTCTTGTCATGCAGTCCAGCTGTCCGGTCGTCAGTTTGTTCAGCTATTCGATGATCTAATTGTTCAGCAGTTAGGCGTGTAAATCTGTCTCGTTGTCTCATCGTCTTGTAGTTTTGATGCTATAATGCTACACATAGTTCTTGTTGCTACAATATCTAGCCTGTCTTTATACCATGCTTCCATTTATTTGTTTGTCACATACCACGGTTGTCTGTTTATCCCATTGTCCAACTCACTGGTTGCCTAGCGGAATGATTGAGAGATTTTAAAAAAAAATACTTAAAAACAAAACTCCAACTTCCGCTACACAAGTTTAAGATAAATTTATATATATATATTCCGCTACACAAGTTTAAGATAAATTTATATATATATATTCCGCTACACAAGTTTAAAATAAATTTATCAAGGAACTTGAGCTCTTATATGAAGCGAATTAAATTGTGCCCCGGAAATAAAAATAATAATTGTAAATTCTATTCAGTTTTTCTTCCCCGCGTCTTTACTTATTCAGAATTTCCCCAATCTCTTGAGAAAACTCGTACACATTCATACACGGCAAAGCTTTCACCGGGAACATTCCACTTTGTTGTGTTGCCAGTGAACTCGGTGACAAAACCCTTTCAAATGTTGTAAGAATGAAATCCATAAACACGAGATTGATCATCTTTTATGCTAGCTTCCAAACGCTCCTTTGAGATACAAATAAATTCTCATTGAAAACACCCCAGATATTTGTTAAATAATGTGTTTACATTGTTTAGTTTCTGTTGTAGAGCCCCGACCATTAATTTTTTTAATAACCCCCTTTTACACAAACCAAGTATACAAGTCTATAAACATATCCATGGACTCTAGACAACCCAAAATTGTATATTGTCTAGTCTGTTAATTAAATAACGGATCATAATATACCGTTAATTCATGATAGCATTCTTTTCATCATCCACAAATACTAGAATCAAACTAGTAGTTAAACACCAACTGCAGAAAATTGGTATATTTATGACTCAAAATTCCGAGTCAACATGCAGCTAGTGCAACTGAGATTTCCCATTGCTTTACTCCTGTTTATTTGTTTCTAGCATTTTTCACAAATATTGACATCAATAGAGCTATTGTTTCGGCAAACTCTAAACTTGCTGTGGCCATTCTCAGAATCTTAGCATGTTGTTGTTTTTAATGTGCACACATTTTTAAAGAGCTTTTACAAACACTGTTCGCCACTTGAGGTCATTTTACCTGACATGATTATCATGACCAAATACCACTTTTCAGCATTAGCTACCACTTCTTAGCACCAAATGCCACTTCTCAGCAAAAAATACCACTTTCAAGCACCAACTACCACTTGAAAGCACTAACTATCCATTCTTAGCATCAACTAGCACCAACTAGCGATTCTCAGCACCAACTATCACTTGCCAGCACCAGCTACCACTTGCCAGCACCAACTACCACTTGCCAGCACCAACCACCACTTGCCAGCACTAACTACCATTTGCCAGCACTAACTACCACTTGCCAGCACCAACTACCACTTGCCAGCACCAACTACCACTTGCCAGCACCAACTACCATTTGCCAGCACTAACAACCACTTGCCAGCACTAACTACCACTTGCCAGCACCAACTACAATTTGTCATCACTAACTACCACTTGCCAGTACCAACTACCACTTGCCAGCACTAACTACCACTTGCCAGCACCAACTACCACTTGCCAGCACCAACAACCACTTGCCAGCACCAACCACCACTTGCCAGCACTAACTACCACTTGCCAACACTAACTACCACTTACCAGCACCAACTACCACTTGCCAGCACCAACCACCACTTGCCAGCACTAACTATCTATTCTCAACATCAACTAGCACCAACTAGTGATTCTCAGCACGAACCACCTCCTGCTAGCACCAACCACTACTTGCCAGCACCAACCAACACCTTCTAGCACCAACCACCACTTGCCAGCACCAACCAACACTTGCCATCAATAACTAAAACTTCTCTACACTGATTGTCAGTATAGTCATCCAGGAATTGAACTGACAATGCGAGGGGAGCGTGAGTCCCCAAATCCCAATTGTCAAGGCTGCCATCATAATTTGACAAGAAACGTGATCAGATTCTGTCTGTGACGTCACATGCCCTAGGCCATTCATTTCGGCCTTACCCGGCCTAATGGACATTACCCGAATTGTGTTTCTCTGCTTTCATACCGCCATCTCTCACCGCCTTGCCCCCCCCCCTCACCACGCCTCGGCCTTAAAGAAATGCCGTAAATCGTTTTCGCTTGCGTTCATCTCTGAATGGAGAAAACAACAACAGGAAATAAAGAAAAAAGCAAATCTCCTTTAATTTTAAAAGCCAATTCAAACTTAATGCATTTTCCTATTTGGTTCGAAAGCTCCTCCATTCTCACAGCGTTCAAACTCTTGGGGAGTCTATTTAAACAATTGTTATGTCTCCTCAGGCCTCTATCCTCACAACTGTTTACAAACCTATTGGAGACACGTGCAAGACATTTAAACAGATGACGGCAATAGTGCAGCTAAAACATGGCTTGTCACGTGGTAGGGTACTCATTAAAGTAGATTACAGGAAGGCTCCAGACCACCCCGAGAAATCTATGACATCACCATCAATGACATGTGTCATCTGGGATATCTTGGTAAATATATAATTAGACTAGTTGTTGTCTTGACAGTGTGTGTGTGTGAGAGAGAGAGAGAGAGAGAGAGAGAGAGGTGACCTTGTTTTCATAAACGTACACAAAGTACCCAGTACAACAATACGTAGTAAATTGTGAATAGCCATCCTTGACATAGCGTTACACCTGACAAATGAACTCACTTTCAGTGACAGTCATTCAATGATGATTCTTTAATATCTTATATGCACTGTGCTGAGATAACAACATATTTACCTCTGTAACATAATTACCCCAATTATTTCTTAATAAACATAAAGTCACCTAGTTACCTTTTGTACCCAAAGACACAAACCACAGTGAGAATACTGCTTCAATATTGTCAGGATTTGTCAGGTTGTTGTTAGCACAACCAACCAAGTCCGGGGAACATGAGGGTTTAAATGACAACCCATGTAAACTTGTAATAGCTGCATTGAGAAAGGAATTCAAACTTTCACTAAGCTGTACACAAGTCACTTGTGATCAAATGTGACGTTGTAGTAAGCTTTGAAATTTAAACTAAATTTATCAACTGTGAGACACATAAAGAAAAAACATCGTTGACCACATTTGGAACCGTTGAGGATGTTAGCGACCATTGTAGTCCACAAAGGCGCTGTATGACGTCCGAAGACAAAGGTCACAGGACAACAGACGTGGCCAATGGGCGAGGTTTATGAGTTGGCACGCGCTGTTGGCTAAATTTATCCGAAGACTTTATTAGCCGGTTTCTTGTCTGTCTGTCTTCATTAAACTTAAGATCAATACAACGTATACCTAAAACAAGAAATCAGCATAAAAAATCAAGTGCTCAGAAAGTGTCATTACACACTATAATCTTTATATCGAATACCTCACATCAAATATTCAAAATAAAACGCTATCAAACAAGTATATACCTAACTTCTGTCAAAAAATAAAATAAGATCAAATGCCTCTAATTTTTAGAGAACCACTAATTTCTGTATAGACCTGTCTTGCATATTTAAAAAAAAATCCTTCCACGTTTGCACGGTTTGTAAAGCTGCACCGAGTTGCCTGTTTGGGGAAGGATTTGCTTGGTAAGTTGAGCTTAAATCGTGGGCGCTACTGCGGATGAAACTTGCATAATTATGTCTAAAGACATACGTGATGGAATGATGGTAGGCTTTGATGCAGAAAACAATACGAGGCGGCTGGCAGACAAGGTAGTCTTAAGTGACAGACACGAGCAGAACTGAGAAATAGTTGCGAAAAAAAGTGGAGGGGAGACCTTGAAAGTGTTTGAAAGGTATGCTATTTAGAGTAGAGAGTATAGAAAGATGTTTTCTAGGTTAATCCTTAGTGTGCTAGATAGAGCTTTAGACTGTGCTCCATTGTACAACATAGGTAAATTTTGCTTTGGTCAGTTGTACACGTATTAAAAATTATACAGAAAGTTATACGTCTGTTATAGACAGGCAAAATAATTTAAAACAGTTTAAGCATTCATGCAGACGAATTCTATAATTATGTTTACATATGATTTATTAAACGGGCACTGCCTGTAGAAATTGAATTAAATATAATTGATAAACTATTCGCATTCACTAACAGTCCAAAATAATGACGGGTTACATCAAATTGTCTTATTTCCTTTAAAATGATTTTACATAACAGTTTCATTTTTTAAAAAATTGATATGGCAAGCGATGCTCTTTGTTTGAGTTGTTATATCTTTACTGAGATCTTCATGTCATTTCGTGTCAAGTTTGAGTTATAAACTGAAATATTAATTTTTGATAGATTTCTCCTTTCATAATATTCATTCTCGTGATGATAAAACCCAGACAATAGTTTATATCAGGATCATGGGGGATAAATCTTCCATATCACAAGCACTCTGCTGCACGTTTTGCTTCAGAGAGTATGCGCCAGAGAATGTCAATCACGTCCTTAAAAGTGCACGTCGAGACTGGCGGGAAAGTGGGGATGTAAGCAGACGAGAGTTCAAATGTGACGATACATGAAAACAACATTGTTAAAAAGGAAATGTGTATCAGGAAGTTTATGGAAGGGGGGAGGGTTCGAATGAAATTGAAATCACAACATGTCAACATCTTGTGTGGACCAAGACATTCAGTTCGGACAATTGTCGTGTTCTTAGACTATTTTTAGTTCAAATCAAGAGTTCCAACCTAACTCGAAATAGGATAAGCTCGATATTAGCTATTAAAGACGCTTAACTGCACTGAGACTGCACTGTTACAAATGTTATTTCTACTTTGTATCTTAATTCTGATTATAACGAAAAGTCGTTGTAGCTGTCGTGTCTAGACTAGAAAGTGATAAAAAGAAATATTAAGCGTTTATTTTCAGGTAAAGTTAGGATTAAATTTAGACGGCAAATTTTAGGATAAAATCACAAATATATGTTTAGTTGTTATTCTTTGAACCTTAACACTTGCCACTCATATAATATAATATTTCTTTAGAAGAGATCTAATCCTCCTCGGGGCAAGGATGTTCTATGTTAGCAGGTGAGAATAGACTCAATACTACATGGTCCCACCACAGTTTGTTGGCTGGAAGCTTATAATTTTGTCACCTGCATTAAAAAATGACTTTGGACAGAACTTGTCATCACATTCTACCGGTTCGAGCTCACTGCAAGTCTGTGTTTCAATTAACCCTCAGTCTCTCCTCAAGATGGATGGCTAAAATATTGCACACATGAAAAGCTGATCAGGGGACAGTCGTGAGTAATCCTCCCCTTCCCCCATACCTTGTCCTAATGACTAACTAAACGGCCTGTTACTCTTTGACCCCCAACGACGAAAATCTAATCATTAGCTTCGATCATTCGATCACTTTTTAAGAGAGCTCTCGGATCGCGACAGCGGAAGGACGATTTGATCATGCGTAAAACCCCTCACCGAGGCCTCGGATGATGCTCCTCCAAATCACATGCAAATAGCCGAGTGAGAATTATCGATAGCCGCCCCCCGTCTAGGAATAAGCTCTCAAAGTTTGGTTTGCTAATGGCCGATTTTAGTTAACTTTGACACAAGTAAACGCGCCATTGCGGGTCGGCTACTCGACAATGTGTAACAGGCAGCTAGGAGGGAGAGGATTTGTTCAGTGGGGAATGAAGCAGAGAAGAGAGGGGAGGAATGGGGAGAGGGGTGGATCTTTGGTGAGTAACAGAGTTTGGGAAGGGGGATTTGTCAGACTGGAGGTCACGTGGATGTTCGGAACTACAGATTGTCCTACAAGTTATGTTGGTGTATTGAGATAGATGGGTGAAGAGTGTCATCTGATGTGATGAAAGATGGTGTCATTTAATGAGATGACAGATTGGTGTCATTTGATGTGATGACAGATGGTGTCACCTAATGTCAAAGGGTGACAGGATCGCGTCATGTAATGGTGATGTGTGTCACCGAGTGAGCACGTAATACATAACGGTGGGATGTATTTGATGTATTGGATGTATTTGATGTATTTGATGTATTGGATGTATTTGATGTATTTGATGTATTTTAACAATAAATGTTACATTGAGATGTAGTTACAAAATATGATCTAAGTTCCTCAAACACCCAACACCAGCTTAAGACCTTCTCATCCAGTCTATCTAAGTTCCTCAAACACCCAACACCAGCTTAAGACCTTCTCAGCCAGTCTATATAAGTTCCTCAAACACCCAACACCAGCTTAAGACCTTCTCATCCAGTCTATCTAAGTTCCTCAAACACCCAACACCAGCTTAAGACCTTCTCATCCAGTCTATCTAAGTTCCTCAAACACCCAACACCAGCTTAAGACATTCTCATCCAGTCTACCAATAGTTAACTTTATTATTTTAAACCAATCAATGCTCTTTATCGTTCACAGGTTTAATTTAGGGAAAAAAAGCGAAACTTCGTAAAAATTAGCAGCGCACATGCCATCTGTGGTCCAATCATTCGATGCACAAACGTAGCAAATCAAATTGAAAATTTCATCTAATAAAATGTTAGATTTAAAAAAAAACAACCTTGTCAACATGGGATTCGTGTCGCATTTATTTTAATTCTTAATTTCAATTGTGGGGTTTCGTTGAGCCCAGCTCGAATAAAAATAACTGAGATGAAATGTTGAAATGTGCATGTCTATATTTGGAATAAATAAATAGGTTATTGACCTAAGGCAAATTTATTGAAATTCGTCAATTAAAATAAAATTTAAAAATTTTGGGCCGTTGAATTAATCTTACAATGTGACACAAGTGAATAAAAATTGTGGGCCGTTGAATTAATATTACAATGTGACCCAAGTGAATAAAAGGAAAAACACAAAATATAACTTATTTTTTCATAGTGTACATTTAATTTTAAATTAGGTAGAATTAGTTGCAATTCTATATTTGTACTTGGAACTATTGGCGCTCAAAACAACTTCATTTTAAATTTGAGTGTTCCTATCAGTGTTTCTAGAGCTGACGACTAAACATAATTGTTTTAAAATGTCCCTAAAAAGTCTACTGAAATACTCAAAATATTAATTTTTGAAGTTTTAACGCTTTTCTTATAACTAGGCAAAAACGATTGTAAAGTTAAAATTTTTACGCGCTTTTAATGTAAGCGACGTTGTGTATAAAAGAAAAATAAATCCAGAGAATATCTTATACCTCTACAGCATATGTACCATACTTCTACAGCCCATATTATATACACCTACAGTCCAAATCTTATACTCCTACAGCACTTATCTCATACTCCTACAGCCCATATCTTTTCCTCCTATAGCGAATATCTAAACTCCTACGCCTACAGTATTACAAACGCTGTACAAATAAGCATATTTAAAACATATTATATTTAAGCTAACTATATCTTATATAAATTAATAAAATCTTTCATTGATGAATTCTGGTTTAGCTTTGTGAGGATTAATTGTAAAGAATCTGCCACAATTTTTGAATTAAAAAACAACAACAATAATAACAACCAAAACAAATAAATAAAATAAACACCAGCATGTTTTGCCTTAGCTAACAGTTGATAGAAAATGTGTCTATGTATTAAAACGAGATTTCTACTTTTGTCAGATAATGTTTTGTTTGAACCTTTGATTGAAAAAAATGCTATGATCGGAAAGTAACTTTGGCCCATTCTACGACATTGTTATCTTGGATTGAATCGAAACTTGAATTCATACTTTTCCACACGCACATACACTGTAAGCAAATAAAATAACCCCCTAACCCCACCCACAAAAACAAAAACAAAACAAACAAACAAACAAACAAACAAACAAACAAAAAACATTAATTTAATTCACCTGAACCGCCTAATAATTCTAAGTTACTGTTTAACCCCTTTGTACCAGACAATGAACAGGAGTTTTAATCAGTCTAGAGCTAATCTTGATTTTTGGAACCGATTTCATCAGTGAAACAAGTTGACAGGCAATCTTAAAACATCATAAAATTATACTTTTAACTTTGGATAGGATGTTAAATTGTGAGAGCTTAAATTAATGTCTTAAATCGTTTTACACATAACATTGATATTTTTTTTGGTGCAATTTTCCTGGTATATTCTGTTTGCCATTCAATCCATTCCTTTAAACAATGCATATTTACAACAACAAAAAAATCAATTTCAGTTGAAATCCTTAAGTCAGCTTTGAAGTAGCAGCGTTATATTTATTTTTGTGGATATTTCCGATAAAACAGAGGCCAGTGCGCCCCACACTAGAATGACTTTTAGCAAGTATTGACTATTTCTATCGAGGGAGTTTGGCCTCAGCGGTGAAATGTGATAGAATTTTAAATATGATTTAATCTTAAGATTGTGTACCCGTGGTGCAGCACAGGGGGTATTCTATCTCATCATTTGGTACAGGGGCATAATATATGTCATTGTTTGGTACATGGGCATATCATATCTTATCGTTTTGTACAGGGGCATAATATATCTCATTGTTTGGTACATGGGCATATCATATCTCATCATTTTGTACAGGGGCATAATATATGTCATTGTTTGGTACATGGGCATATCATATCTTATCGTTTTGTACAGGGGCATAATATATCTCATTGTTTTGTATATGGGCATATCATATCTCTTCATTTTGTACAGGGGCATAATATATCTAATTGTTTTGGTACATAGCATATCATATCTTATCGTTTTGTACAGGGGCATAATATATCTAATTGTTTGGTACATAGCATATCATATCTTATCGTTTTGTACAGGGGCATAATATATCTCTTTGTTTGGTACATGGGCATATCATATCTTATCGTTTTGTACAGGGGCATAATATATCTCATCGATTGGTACAATGGCATGTTCTATCTCATCGATTGGTACAATGGCATATTCTATCTCATCGATTGGTACAATGGCATATTCTATCTCATCGATTGGTACAATGGCATGTTCTATCTCATCGATTGGTACAATGGCATGTTCTATCTCATCGATTGGTACAATGGCATATTCTATCTCATCGATTGGTACAATGTCATGTTCTATCTCATCGATTGGTACAATGGCATATTCTATCTCATCGATTGGTACAATGGCATGTTCTATCTCATCGATTGGTACAATGGCATGTTCTATCTCATCGATTGGTACAATGGAATGTTCTATCTCATCGATTGGTACAATGGCATGTTCTATCTCATCGATTGGTACAATGGCATGTTCTATCTCATCGATTGGTACAATGGTATGTTCTATCTCATCGATTGGTACAATGGCATGTTCTATCTCATCGATTGGTACAATGGCATATTCTATCTCATCGATTGGTACAATGGTATGTTCTATCTCATCGATTGGTACAATGGCATGTTCTATCTCATCGATTGGTACAGGGGCATAAAATATTTTAGAATATCTCTTCGTTTGGTAGAGGGTTATAATATAATATCTCTTCGTTTGGTAGAGGGTTATAATATAATATCTCATCGATTGGTACAGGGGTATAAAAATGAAATGTGTGAAACAATGGGAAATGCATCTGATCATTAGTTACCGCGGTCCAAAGTATCTTATCTGGATGGAGCATACTACATCTGCTTTTTATTTACAAGGCCTTGGAATCTTATATTTTGTAATTGGGTATTTTAAAACAGAACTTAATGTATAAAGGACACATCAAAATCTTATTTTTAAAACTAGGAATAATCTATATGATCTAGTATTACAAAGGCTTAATCTGTTTCTTCTCTTGCCACAGGGGGGCATGCGGCATAATCCCTCATTGCCTAGGACCTGCACGTTTCTGTTTCAATTTTCTCGGTAATTGTTACAAAATATGTTTGCTAATAAAATTTGTAGATAATTCATAAATAATTTGGGGGCTATATGCCTAAGCTTTGACTGTCATGAGAAGAATATATACAACACCATTAAATCAGAACTTGTACAAGGAATTGCTGATGAGGAGAATACATGTTGAAAATTATTTAATCTAATAACAAATAAATGAAAGGGTAAACTGGACAGAAAGATGAATACACTGTCGTCTGATACATTATCTCATTCATTATTTTCAATATGTGAGTTAACATTTTGGTATATCCTAGATGGTTGTATTCGCTATACCTGTTTAGTGTTGAAATTGTTCTAATTGTAAAATTTTATATTGTTTCAGATGCCAATTTAACTAATGTGCTGTCAAAGAAAAATGCCAACTTTAACAAAACCAATTGTCATCAATTTGGAGGATTAATAAAAAGTAATAAAAACAAAAACAATCTTACTTCATCACAAGCATCAGATATATGAATGTTCTACTACATCTTAAATGAGTACATTTGTGATTATTAGAATGTTCTACGGAGATTTCATTTGTAGTTTTCAAAGTTTTAATGGTTGGACAACCAACTCATTTAACCTCTAAAATGCCGTATTGACATACGCTCGTCAAACACTGCAACAAGACTGTCGTGTCACATGTTACACTGTAACAAAATTTGGTAACATAGCTTAAACCAATACAACCCTAGTCACCGCACGAGACAGTTGCACTATTACATTAAGAACTCTGTGGGATTTTCTGAGTCCCTTGCGCACTGCGATAGCTGTGTCTATCGCTCTGTATTCGTTTGTCAAATGTAAACATTCCTACTTTGACGGCATGAATTGACTACGTTCGGATATAGAACCATTTCTCCGATTGAGCTGGAAGACTAGTCAAAATGTGACAGCATTCTTTAATCTTTGTAATCCCCACAAAGTTGTCGGCCTGCTTGGCCTTAGGTTTGGCCTCGGATTATCCATTTATTACGCGGTCACTTTACATAGCCCGACATTCTGAAAGGCAAAGGCGATCCGCAGTCAAAGAACAAACTGGAAATAGCATTGATTTCAATTTACCACTTGAGTTTTTATCTTTATTTTAAAAATGGAGGCTCGTGTTAGAATGTATCATTGATGATTTCGGCGAGACGGCTGCGAGGTTGTTTGAGGACATACTAACATATCAACATCCTGTTGGTCGTGGCGTATGGGGACATACTAACATATCAACAACCTGTTTGTCGTGGCGTATGGGGAAATACTAACATATCAACAGCCTGTTTGTCGTGGCGTATGGGGAAATACTATCATATCAACAGCCGGTTTCTCGTGCCGTACGCCTGGTCGACTCTGTGCCCCTGGGCCATTGAAAAGACATGTGACGTTTCTATAGCAGGGTGGACAGATAAAAAGTTAGAATGTCAAGTTAATAAATAGGGAAAACAATCGAATTAGCATATATTTAGTACTATTGTCTGCGATAAATCCACTATTAGTATTATACTGTCTTTGGTATATCCACTTTTAGGATCATCATTTATTTAATTTAAAAGAAAACAACTTTTCATCTTAAACTTTGATTTAATGTTATACACTTATACGATTATAATACCGTTGATATAATTCAGATTCAGTGTCTTAGATGTCACACACAATATTTCATTAGATTGTCTATTTAAATCATCCTTATCCTCACTACATTTTATTTTGACATCTGTCTAATCTTATTTCCATCAAATAAACTTAAGTAAAGTCTGTTTTGATTGTTCGAGACTGGCCTGACAAAGTCTGTCTATTGACCTGTACCTAAAGTGAAACATTCAGACGAATTCCTTCAGTGTCTTCACCGCCTTGGCTTTAGTAAACACATGAAAAACAAGTTGAAGTCTCAGCAAGGTAACTGAATATTTACTTTCTTGGCGGGGTATACACAACTAACTAGGAAATAATCAAAACCTAGGTACCTAGCACCTTAAATGCGTTTGCTTTAATAACGTTGTCCAATTACCAAGACGTTAAGTATAATAGTAAAGAAACCCACAAAGATTACTTTCAGGAAGTTTGTGTACAGTCAACTTTTCCTACAGTCAAGAAGGAGATGCAAAGGAACATCAATTATACTTTTCAAACACAACTAATAAATAGCGAACGTTTATGGGTTACTACTTCTGACAAAAACATTTTCAGTTCTACTTAAAAAGACAATGGTTATATAACAAATATTTCCATTCAAAATTAGAAAATAATTACAATTTTATTGAAACACTTAAAGTTAAGCCAGACTTTACTCGGTCTTTACGGGGCCATTCTTGTAGCCTAAATGTTTGAAATTGAATGTAAGCGAAAGTTTTAAATATTTATTTTAACAAATAAAAAAAATTAATGATCAAATGTCAAAAAAAAATTAATTACTGCATATACTCGTTCTATAGCCCGCTCGTTCATAAGCCGACCCCTAATCTTTTGTATCAAAAGTGTGTAAAAAAAAATAACCCGCTCGTAAGCCGACCCCCAAAAATAATAGGAATGCATAAACAATGGTACACATTTAAAAAAACAAAACAAACTACAAACTAAATCGATCATTCTTTGGTAAACAATGGCGAAAGCAAGAAAAATTAAAATTGAAAACATAAGTTGTAAAACTATTTATTAAAACATTCACACAAATAAATAAAATGAATAAATAAAGTAAGTTCAGAAGTTTAATAATATTTTATAGCTTCTGGTAAGGCAGACGAATCTTGTAGAATGTAGAAAAGGACCTTGATGATCTACAATAACAACACCAATATTCAATGTACATGCAGAAATCACCTATGACCCGCTCGTAAGCCGACCCCCCAACTTTTCCCCCTAGATTTCTTCCAAAAAAAGTCGGCTTTATAACGAGTATATACGGTGTATTTAATTTTTAATATTAGCCTGATAGTGATATTGTGAGTCATGATTTTTTTTCTCCCTTATTTTTAATTTTAAGAACTTTGAATTATTGATAAAAGAGGAAAAACATATTTTCTTTTCAAAGAGTTCTTATAGATTTATGATTAAAGCTAAAAATAACCTCGACACGATTTCTTTTTAAAAAGGCATTATAATACGTTAATTTCACTATCAGCCGCTTTATTTTGTCTGCCTGGATAACTTAAGCATTGAACTGCTCTGGTGGATGTCCCCAACGTAAAGAAAGTAAATAATAAACAACACAGGTTGTCTCACATATGTACAAATTCGAAATAATATTTTTAAAACCAGTCCAAAACAGCAGAATCCAGTAAGCTATAACACTAATTTATTATTATATCAACGATAAACTTTGTTATCAGCCTCGAAAACTAGTTACACATTTGATTTACACAAGTTATTGCTTTAAGTAATTGCAATTATAGTAACAGTGATTAGTGTAACAGTATCTGAAATAAATGAAAAGAGTATCTACAAAATATGAAGTCTTCAGGAAGTTGATTATGAACTTGAGGAGATTTCTTATGGCCGCGTCGATGAATGCAATTACGTTTTTTGGTTTCATATTACAAAATGGACGCCTTTAATTGTTCGCCTTTTTCTTTATTTTCCATTTTTAAAACTCGTAATCCTACTTAAGGAAATATAGTTTTGACAGAACATGACAAATAATGTGTGAAAACAGCAAAGGGTTAATAATTTTTTTTTAATTTAAAAAATACACACAAACGATGACTTCGTTTAAAAATGCTTTACGAACATTAGCCATATCTAATGATTATCTCTTTTGAACGTAGTTTTGTCTGGAGTCTAGACAGAAGAAACCACTAGGAAACTTGGCTTCCCCAACTTAGTTTAAAGAGAGCAAAAATGGTTTGACCCACTTTGTTGAACGTGTTAAACTTCGTTTGACCCACTTAGTTGAACGTGTAAAACTTTGTTTGACCCACTTGGTTAAGCCTGTCAAAATTTGTTTGACACCTTTTGAGTTAAAGAATTACTTATGATATCATTAGTTTTTGAGCTAAATGAATCCTTCTTAAATAAATATAATTTTCTTATGTATGTTAATAGCTGTTAGGCCGTGAGCTTAGGAAGACAAAACTAATCAACAACCTCAAATGTTCGTCATGTCGCCTGGGCCCTAGAATTTGATGGCTGGCAGAATGTTTCGAGTTAATGGTTCTCTAGGGGCGTCAGAGATGACACCCAGAAACTGTTGATGGTCGCCATGCCTGGTAATTGTCCATGTATTATGCTGAATGCTAATCAGGGCTTCAGGCCCATTCTATTCCCCACTTCAACCACCCCACCCCCTCCCACCGGCCGACTGCCCTTGGTGTTTTCTTTGTTATTTTGGAAGAACGACTCTGCAAAGTTGATATTTATTTAGAGACCCCCTTCTATTTAAAAATCAAATTGTCATCTTAAATTTGTTATTTAAACATAAATTCAGGGGTGAATATCCCATTGAGTGGTTTAAGCCAACCCGCCCCGTCATTTTCCATCACGGAGAATGTTTTATCATAAATTGCATTGGAATGAATTGTTTCTATGTACTATGGGAGTTGAGGAGTTGACTGTAGAGAGTACTGGAGGAAGAGTCGACGAAAGAGATGAGAGAGGGGGGACTGATATGGGGTGATAGAGAAGAAAGATTCATTTTGCTACCTCATGAAATTCGACCTCCGGTTTTGGTGGGGACATAACAAACTAGCGTCTACCTCCCCGATCCCTGACCGTAGACGCCTCTGTACACATATTACACAATTCTAAAATTTGACTATTCCTTTAAATGCTCCCCTCAATGTTATTATTTAAAGGGTTCAATCCATTCTGTGTTGAATGTCAAAAGTTGGATCAAGTATAAAATGCTATTAATTAGTACAATTAAAAAACAATAGCTCAGTAAAATCGATTCATTTTAATCTCATTAAAAAAAGTTATTGCTTGAAAAGAAATTTTCTATCAAGCGAAATGAATTCTCTCTCCTCTTGGTAGACGGGATGTCCCTGACATAACCAGAAAACGTATTACAGTGGTACCTTGAGATACGAAATTAACCCGTTCCGGGGTGGCTTTCGTATCTTGGATCTTTCGTATCTCGAACAGAGATTTACATGTAAAATACCTAATAGCCACACAGAAACAACTCTAAATAAGAAAAACCCGTAAAAAACCAAGTTTTTGACTATAAATCCTTTATGTACGAGAAGTAATTAAAAGAATGTTCATTATAATACGCAGCGCCAGACCATCCAGAAATACAAAATTGCAGTTGTGTCGTAAAACATGTTTAATATAATGCGCACCGATCAGGAATATGTTTATAAAAAGAGCTGTCAATAAAATACGCACCTTATTGCGCGACAGAAAGGTTGTTCAATATAATACGCACCGCGACGCTCTATCTAAAAAAATAGCATGATACATAGGAATAAATAAAATAATCTAAAAAATCAATAATTTAATTACGGTACATGCGATCGATCTGAAATTTTGATACATTGTTTTTATCATCGGTACAAAACTGCCTGCAAAATTTCAGCTCGCTATCTTGCGAGCAAGTGGGTTAAAAATCGATCAAAAGTTTTGGCGACAAGCAAGCAAGCAAGCAAGCAAGCAAGGTCGGTCGGTCGGCCGCAGACACCACGAGTTAATATAAAGGATTTAAAAATGGAAAATATCATTGTAAACTATAGAAAAAACAAAGCAGGATTCTTCAATCCTTAAAAGTACACATTATAAAACAAAAAAATTAAATAAGAATATAAAAAATGAAAAGAGAATAAAACTAATGAAAAATAATAGGTATACCAATGTTAATTTTTACCTAACGGGTGAGGCGATTAATTTTTAATTTTTTTGAAACCATGGCCATCATAAAACAAACCCGTAAAAACAAAGTGTTTGACTATAAATCCCTTATATATGAGACATAACTAACAGTATTGATTATTTTCAAACGCGACAAACATTTACAGACTGAATCTGTCTTAACTCAACTTTGCTTCATAACCCTGGGGCTGGGAGAGGGGAACAGCCTAGGCACCGATCGCTTGACCGAGTTCAGCGTGACACGTAAAATGTAAACAAAAGCATGCCGGTACTTCGATGGGTCGCGTCAACGCGTCAACTCAAACTCTCACGTGGAAAAAAAACAATAACAAACAGTGAATTTGAATTACATACGTTATATAACGATAAACTAAAAATGCATAAATTTAATTACAGTACGTTCGATCGATCTGAAATTTTGATACGATGCATTGTTAGGTGAGACGGGTTCTTGTGCCAAATTTCAGCTCGATCGGATCACGGGAAGTAGGTCATTTTTTACTTTTGTTTTTCCACCCGCCCAAGACAGAGAGAGATGACGACAGAACGACAGAGAGACAGAGACGGCGGTGAAGTTAATATAAGGGATTTAAAAATACGCTTTTCCAAAGATTTCATGCAAATATTCAGGAGTTTAGGACACCAACACCAAACCAACTACACAGTAAATAATGCATGCATTACACGCACGAACACACAGCTGCGACACAGCCATAGGGCTGGAATTGACCAAAAGCCAATAGGAGAGCAGAACTGTTAGTGGAACGTTGAATGACGTCTACATTAACTTATCTTATCTTATCTTATCTGTTACAGACGCTCCTTCTATACAGAAGATTATTGCGTCCTACGCTTATTCATGGTTTGTTTCTCGCACTGCATTTGTATTAGAGTTTTAGACGTCACGTTATTTCCAGTGTTTGTCAGCTGGGCGTTTTTGTCTAATCTTGGATTTTTTCATATCTTAGATCTTTCTTATCTTGAAGCATTCGTATATAGAGGTACCACTGTATTTACATTGTATTTTTGTGAATGTACTTCTTACTTCATAAAGGCCTAACATCAGCATGACTTCGTAAAGGTAAAAAATGACACAAATGACGTCATAAAGGCATAAGGTAGGCGTGACGTCATAAAAGAGCAAGGACAAAGTTGTGTCTAGACTGATGAGAATAATGACGTTCTGGCGTAGTTACGTCAATTGTATCTTTGTTGCTAGGGTAATTACGTAAAAACAACAAAGTTCTCTAACCTTTATGACTAACAGAATTAACAGCATGCTTCCCCCAGGTGAAAGAAGGTAAGACATGCGTCAGTGAGTTGGCATGTGTGGAGTGACCTTTGATCCCTATTGCTGGAGTAAATATTTGACGTTACGGTTGATCACATTTTTTTACGTTATTAACATTAACTATACTTTGGTTTAACAAGAAACAAGAAATCTTTCATCTTTTAGCTCTTTGAAATTATCAACAATATAAACATTTCAAATCGTCATTATCGTGTAAATACCAAACAATGTTTAATGACCTGCATCTAATGTTGGATATTGCCACTCATTATTGTTCATATCTTAATTTTAGATCATCTTAATCTGCAGCCAGTTGCCAGCCTCATTGACTTATGTTGTGAGCAGTACAGCTGGTAGCGTAGCTATGGTTGGTGCCATACGTGGTGTGCAAAGGGTTTAAAATCTTATATGTTGTGAGCAGTACAGCTGGTAGCGTAGCTATGGTTGGTGCCATACGTGGTGTGCAAAGGGTTTAAAATCTTATATGTTGTGAGCAGTACAGCTGGTAGCGTAGCTATGGTTGGTGCCATACGTGGTGTGCAAAGGGTTTAAAATCTTATTCACGACATAAGAGTTCTGTGACCTAAAATGAAACCCTTTAATTATAAAACAAAGTTTTGTTCAAGAAAGACCGCCTCTTCCATCCCTCCCGTTTTTTTCCGAAACCCACAGATTAATATCCACATCATTGGCTACGTCTCTTTGGCTGACTGTCTTAAACCAACAGATATTAAAAAAAAACAACCTTACCAATATCCACGCGAACCTGTCTATAAAACCTCATACCTCTAATTGGCTAAACCTAGCACCTACCACCCTTGGTTGTCTTCACTTGGCTCCAGCTGCTGCTCTCAACAAGCAGCCACTCTTGCACACACGAAGGTAACTCTTTGATTAACGGTACATTTTTTAGACCACTTTCCCCGGCAAACAACATCTAGAGCAGACAGGCTAATTCTGACCAGCTGTATGGACGGTTATTTTAATGTTTTCCTGCAGAGAAGGGGAGGCAATAGAGATTCATTCACGCTCGCTTGATGGGCTTTTAAATTAGATTTCAAATACCCCGGCATGCACCTCACCCCCTGGCCCACCCCAAATTCTCCTGTCCCCTCAATCCCCCACTCCCCACTCGTCACGTTTACATAATTGCTTTATTTATTTAGCTGCTACAAGCGGCGGTCAAAATTAAAATAATAAGAGGATACCGCATGCATAATGGCCGTGTTCGTTTGCCCATTTTATAAAATACTAGACTTCAATGTGTCACTTATGGATTTATGGACTCTACTATACCCTTTATTTATAAATATTTAAATGTATTAGTATTAGAGAAAAATACTTCTGATGTAATGAGAATTTTCCTGATTTTTAGGTATCTCCTATGCCCTTAGTTATTTTAAAGAAAAATATCAAACAATAATTTTATCAACTATTTTCAAGATTTCACAAATCTATAGGTAAGCAGTGGGCGCTGGGCAATGTCATATGTCACATACAAAGAGTGTCAGATGGGCACTATCATATGTCACATACAAAGAGTGTAAGATCAGCGCTATCATGTGTAACATACAAAGAGTGTAAGATCAGCGCTATCATGTGTAACATACAAAGAGTTTCAGATGGACACTATCATATGTCGCTTAATGTCACATACAAAGAGTGTCAGATGGACATTATCATATGTCACATACAAAGAGTGTCAGATGGACACTATCATATGTCACATACAAAGAGTGTCAGATCGGCACTATCATATGTCACTTAATGTCACATACAAAGTGTGTCAGATGGGCACCATCATATGTCACATACAAAAAGTGTCAGATGGGCACTATCATATGTCACATACAAAAAGTGTCAGATGGGCACTATCATATGTCACATACAAAGAGTGTCAGATGGGCACTATCATGTTTCACATATAAAGAGTGTCAGATCAGCACTATCATATGTCACTTACAAAGAATGTCAGATGGGCACTATCATATGTCACTTAATGTCACATACAAAGAGTGCCTGATGGGCACTATCATATGTCACATACAAAGAGTGTAAGATGGGCACTATCATGTATATCATACATACAAAGTCTGCTGAGAAACAACATATTACATATATCAGGCTAGACGCCACCCTTTTCCCGTATTTGTCTGTGCCAATCGTCGCTCCACTGTGACAACATTGAAACTCCTAAACGTTATTTATGTTTCTATGTCTATTATGTTACACATTTTGACGAACTTTGAACTACTAAAACGGAGCATCTACGGACACCAGAGAGTTGGCACTTTCTACTTTCAAGGCTCATATTTGTGAAAAGAGTGGTGTTATTAATGGGGAGTATTTATTGGCAACGACAAAAGAGAAAGGAGGTTTACCCCAGACACTGGCAACTGCAAAAGGGCATTTAAGTGATTGAATATAACTCTTGAGTATTCATTGATTTCAAGAGGTACGTTAGAATGAACATTATGAATGGCCGAGCGAATAATAATTGGAGCTGGGAAAAAGGATGTTGAGAAAATAGACTCATACAAGACGCGTTTACTTGTATAGGTTTAAAAAATGAACCATTTGAAGCTATTTAAAGAGAACAAAATATGCACGTCCATTTTTTGGGATGCGTTAATTAGCTGTATGCGTCGTCGCTAAGGCAACAGAGAAAAGAGTGACAGGTGAAATACGCATTGAGAACTATTTTTAGGTGCAGGAATTTGAATATTTTCTTTTAATGTAACACATCGCTGGATAAAGAATATGATGTACGGATAGAAGAGAAGAAAATAGACTGAACTGGTAGAGAAAATGACAGAATGGTCTAGATAGATAGAGAAGAGGTCAGAATAACCTTTACAGATAGAGAATAGGATATAATGGAATGCTCTATTACTGAAGATATAGAATAGGCTGTACGGATAGACGAGGACAGAATAGGCTGTGCGGATAGACAAGAGGACATAATAGGTTGTGCGGATAGACAAGAGGACAGAATAGGCTGTGCGGATAGACAAGAGGAAGAATAGGCTGTGCGGATAGACAAGAGGACAGAATAGGTTGTGCGGATAGACAAGAGGACAGAATAGGCTGTTTGGATAGATAAGAGGACAGAATAGGCTGTGCGGATAGACAAGAGGACAGAATAGGCTGTTCGGATAGACAAGAGGACGGAATAGGCTGTGCGGATAAAGTAGAGAGTAGGGTACAGTCAAAAACATAGGGGTCTTCTCTAGGCACTAAATAAATTATAATGGGGAATGCTCAAGCTGTCTTACTGTCGTGCAGGTAATACACGCCTATCATTATTTCTCTTCAAGCAGTACAAGTTTTATGATCTGTAAACTTCAAATCTATGTATTAGATCTCTGACGATCACGCTCCATTGATTCCCCTATGAGGCTCGTATTACATGCACGTATTGGGAGGAGAAAGTTCTTGCCGTTTGAGCAGATAACGTTGTTCAAACAGAGATTAAAACGTACATACAAGACAGCAGTCAAGACACGCCTTACCGAAGATTTTTTTTCTTGTCTTGTGTTATTACTCCGTTGGGTTATTTAGATCCACCAAGAATGCACTAGATAACTCCACACATTTATGAACATAAGTATCCAGGTCGGCTAGAGAATTCCACACATTTATACACACAATTATCTCAGTAAGCTAGAGAACTCCACACGTTTACTTTCACGAGTATCTTGCAAGCTTGGGTCTAAGTAACAACAAGACCGGTGAATCGCGGCCAAATGTGTTTGTATTGGTCGGGGATCCATTTTGTCAGTCTGCACCAACAATGGTGTCGTCTCACTCACACGGCTGACAAGTCATAAACAGACACAGAGACATTGTAGCTCCATGAACCCACCTTTCTAGACACCTCTGGTGGTTTTGCCCTCCTGTGGACCGAGTTGAGAATATGTAAGAAATGTGAGGTTTGGATGATGAGTGTTGAACCAGACCACGAGAGCTGAAAGTGTGAGAGAAAGGTGTACGAAAAATAAAACACCGTAAAAAAGGATTGAACATGCCAACCTTAAATGCAGTTTGTTCATTTCTTATTTTAATGGCACACGACTAGAGGTTCTAGAATTTTCAGCCTTGAACATTCATTTTTGTTTTCATTCATCAAAACTCACGAACGTTAGTTGGAATTTGTAAAGTGAAGTTGTGGATGAGTGACTGGATCTGATTGTCGTTGAGATACAAGATTGATATTCATGTTTGACTGACACCACAAGTGTGATACTTTGAGAACCGTTCAAGGTGGGCCCTGAATGCACTCGTCGCTGCCAAAACGAAGCAGGATTTCATAGCTTCCACGCTTACCGGAGAACTTACCGGCATATCCCTACCTCTCCCCCGCCCTGCCCAGTTTTCTCCCCAGCCCACCCCCTACCCCAGGCAGCTCTGCAAACGGTTCCTGGATGTAAGTGGAGTCCCACCAATAAAAGCGTTAGGAGCTAATAAAGTCTGTAGCTGTTCTTTGGCGAGACGAATCAATCCAATAAAAATACAAGATCATGGTTTTTGTCCACTGCTAGTACTGGTTAGATTTCTATTCAGCAGTGCGCCTCAAGTTAAGTTTTCTGGACGCAAAATTTCAGTGACACCGTTTAGAAAATTAAGGTAGTTTCTGCTCCACAACTGAACTCGATTACATAAGTTGCAAAACAATTACGTTATTTACAAGACAATATCATAATTTAAATCACGATTCCTTTAGTTATAACACAATTACATTAGTTATAACACGATTATATTAGTTTAAACACGATTGCATTAGTTAAAGCTTTAACACTATTATACTAAACATACAATTTTTTGACGCCTATGTTATATCCAGCGCCAAAGGAGACACCTTTACATGAAATTCCATTATAAATCCCTATTGTATATTTCAAAGTTTAGGGAGACGCCCATGTGAAATACAGTGCTAATGTCACAACTAACCATGCCAAGCATTATGGAAGTGAAATACTTTAGTAGCCACGAGTTATTGACCTTGTTTTTTTTAAACTTTTATTTATTTTTTTTTAAATGTGAAGTTTAACTTAGGGGCTGTCCATTAATTTTGTCAACAAATTAGGGGGGGGGGTCTGAGTCCCATAGACCAATGAAAAAATAACAAAATGGATAAATGACAAGTTCAATGACAGATGAAAATGTCAGATGTAAACAAGGACATTTACTGATTAAGATGGTGTTAATTAAAACATGGGCTTCATATGAAAAGTATATTTGAACATCATGTTATTTTAGAATAATTATATTGCTTCGAATCCTAAATATAGTTAAATTAATAAATAATTATAATCGCTAGAGTTAATTTTAACTCGCCTCTGTGTCTCTGATGTAATGTTTGGAGCAGGCGCCGCCCCCCCCCCACAGACCGATGTGTGTCTCTGATGTAATATTTAGAGCAGCCCTCTAGCTGTCTGGAATACCTTCACTAATTAGTACTTCACCACTTCACTGTTTCTAATGGCATTCTAATGGCCTCAGTGTTGATATTCACTGCTACAACCTCGCTCTGATACAAAGAAAATGTTGCATCTACCAGGTAGAGATCTTAGCTACATCGTCAGCGATATAACCTGCATGGTAAGTGGTTTAACCTGCAGGGTCAGTGGCCTAACCTACATGGTCAGTGTTTAACCAACATCTTTAGTGTGCTAATCTGCATGGTCAGTGGTCTTGTCCACATGGTTAGTGTTTCAACCTACATGGGCAGCGGCGTAACCTACATGGCCAGAGGCGTAACCTACATGGGCAGTGCTGAACCTACATTTTCAGTGGTCTTATCCGCATGGCCAGTGGACTAACCTGCTTGGAAACACGTGTATGAGCACTATAGACCGAAAATCATTTAAAAAATAGACAAACCTTGAGAAACAGGACACACATTATAGATGTCATTACGTTATCAACTAAAATTCGCTGACGTGTTTCGCTTGTGTTGGGGGGAGGGGGAGGGGGAGGGGAGAATTTTGATTAGTGTTGGGAGTCATGAATGTGTTGTTGCTGTTGTCGTGAGTGAAAACCTAACCGCGTGTGTTCTTTGTTTTCTGTAATTGAGTTCCACGCTTTTTGCTCTGTCTTGGGCGTCCAGGGCAGAGAAGGGTTGATTGGGGTGGTATTAATTGAGTGTTTTGTGTTATAGCAAGAGGTCAGTGAAATTGACTGAGAGGGGGGAGGGGGTAAAAGAGAGAGAGAGATGTTGAAAGAAAGAGAAAGAGAGAGCGCTGTTAAAAGATAGAGAGGGAGCTTAAGAGAGAGGAAAGAGAGAGAGAGATATAGAGAGAGAGATAGAGAGAGAGAGATAGAGAGATAGAGATAGAGAGAGAGAGCGAGAGATAGAGATAGAGATAGATAGATAGATAGATAGAGAGAGAGAGAGAGAGAGAGAGATGTTGAAAGAAAGAGAAAGAGAGAGAGAGAGAGAGAGGAAAGAGAGAGAGAGAGAGAGAGGAAAGAGAGAGAGAGAGAGAGAAGGATAGAAAAAGAGGAGAGAGAGAGAGATGTTGAGACAATAGTATGACCATATTTTTATGTGAAGTAACTACGGTGATGAATGTGGGCGTGGCTGATATTATGACGTCATGTTGCAGCAATGAATTAATATTAGAAATCTGCGCTCCAAACGCTTTGACGTAAAATAGAAGCCTTTAATTATTCATTCATTTAAAATGTTCGGAAAATACGATTTTGTGACATCACTCTTTGACTTTCCACTTTAATTAGCCGACTCATTCACGACATCACGTGACGAGGTCTAGGTCAACATGTCCCCAACTTCCGCAAGGATTGAAGCAGATGAGAAATTGTTAATAACCGTCTCTACTCAGTTGTCACAACATGTTTCGTCCAATCAAAATCCGTGTCTTCCATTTCGACTTTTTCTATTTTCCATTTGTCTGCTAAAGCCGCCCAGTAATTGATTTAACTTCCCATAAAACTGTAAATTTCATCTGCCCAACACCGTCTCTGTTCTCTTTCACGAGTCCCGCTCGTGAATCAATTCCGAGCTGCTTTCGAGAGCACGCGGCTATTTATAGCGCAGGCCTTCACATGGTGGTTTGACTCACCTATATTTAACGCGAAATGCCTATAAAAATGTATTCTTATCTAAAAGCCTCTGTAATCAGCGTAATGTTCTTGTTGGATGGCTGAGATTAGAAGCAGGCGGTAAACTGTGCTGCGGTGCTGGCGGAGCCGGTTATCAGAGCTGCACTCCATTTCAAAGCGTTGAGCAACGTTCGCTCGTGGCAAAGTTGAAAGATCTCCCAATGTTGTCATAGATTAGAGGGGAAGGGTAAAAAAAACTGTTTCCTTATTTTCGTTGTTGTTATTGCGTGGTGGTTGAGAGAAATCGAAAGTAAATAAAAAAAACAGAAAACATAGGCGGTGGTAGTTATTTACACGTCTCAACACATCGTCTGTGTATAATTTACTTTTAAAAGCCTCATAATTTCATGTCGGAAATATATTAATAGAAATATCTGGATATATTAAGTTGGACAAATTTCATTAATCATTAAGTGAACATCCGGTATTCTGTAAGGTCATATCGCAAAACATATTTCCTAATTTTACCTTAGATAAGTCCCCTTTTTGGATTAGACCAAATTTATAAATGTATTAAACTAAATATTTTGCATCTGTATTGACACTTTTATATTTATTTTAAAAAGTATTATTTTATGAAAATATTTTATTTTAATGGTAACATTAAATAATTACAAATGTTTTATTTTTGCTGCCAAAACATAATGTCTATATCATTTACTCTATAAGATTAAGTCAGTACCCAAGACATCATCTCTACTTTACAGCATATTCTAATCTCTCTCAGAGGCGTCACAAGGGTTGGTGTCACCCGGGGCGGTAGCTCATGGTGTCACTCCTTCACGACTGAAGGGGCCGTCCATAAATGACGTCACGCGAGGATGCTAATTTTTACCCCACCATCCCCCAGCTTCATACTTATACCCCCACCCCCTCTTCACGATATGACGTCACAAAGCTTTGACGCCCCCCCAAGCCGTATTTTCTAAATAAAAATTAGCATGTTGCAAATTATTTTTGTCATTTAAGTATGCATTTAGGGTAAGTCTGCGCTCTGATGTCGTAACACGCGTGAAGCCATCGAAAACGTCATTAAATAAACGGTAAACAATCAAATATTTAAGTGGAATTTTTATTTAAAGTTGCGCGTTTTTTATGTGACATCACATTTTTTAACCCCACCCCCTCGTCACACATCGTCACCGATGCGTGACCCCCACACCCTATTACGGATTAAAAGGGGGGGTGCTGAATGGGCTAAAGCCAGGGGCCACCAATAATTTAAGGTCCCCCAAACTTATTATAGTGTATAATAAAGATGCAGGCAAATGTTTGTATGAATCCTTGAAAATGTCTTGGACATTCATACAGCAATGCTGCAAATATGAGTAGGAAGTATAACGGAATTAAGGCTATTCCTCGTGAGAAGTGCAGTGTTGCTCATTATGTGCCGTGCACAGCTCATTCTATTAATTTGGTTGGGAAAAGTGCAGCAGGATGTCCTGATGCAGTCAGATTTTTTGTCTTCTGCAAAATCTTTATACCCGGCTTGTTGCATCTACTGATCTACTTATCGTTGACAGGTACTTTAAAAACACATGGAATTGATACATGTTAACAAAGCCCTGTGTGACACAAGATGGTTAGCCTGACATGATGCAGTAAGGTCTGTTAATAACTTATACCATGCGAATATCGCAGCACTGGAAGAAATTGGAAACAAACGAAAATCAGCCACGTGACTGTCTACTTAACGCATAAGGATTTCTAAAGGAACTTTAACAACTGGAAGTCGCTATTTTACTTGAAATTCGGGAAACAATTTTAGAAAGAAAGTCTCTCATTAAGTTTTTTAAAAGACATCATTCTTAATTTGATTCTTATGAAGACAAAGGAAAGGACAAGTCCGTGGTAAAAAAGAGTATGAACAATGAACAATCTTCAATGCTATCAACAAAAACAAAACAAAAAAGAAAAAAAAGGGCCTCAGTTTGATAAAGGGACCTCACCAAAACAGTATTCTCCCCGAGACAAAAGTTTCAAGGTTGAGGTATTTCTGGTAATCATTGACAAACTTTCTTGAGCCCTACAACATCGGTTAGGCCCATATAAAGACATCCATGAGAAATTTAGCTTTCTTACAAACCTATCTGAGCTCAGATATTTCGCCATCCGATGGGCAGCATGCAAGTTAATGGAAGAATATTCAAGTGATTTCGAAGACTGATTACCTTCAGAATTAGTTCAATTTTCAGAACTCTTTAAAAAAGTTATTGTCCAGGCTCAGGGTAAGGAAAAGGAATTACCCCAATGCTAAACTCAAAATACGTGCACAGAGCTAAACATTTTGCTGCTTTTGAATGAGCTAACTTTCACACAGCTCTTTACTATTGTGCACATTGCACTTCTCCTCTATCTCTCAATGATGACATCAAACTGCAACTGAGAGCAATCCTTTTCAAAGTTGAAAAGAATATAAAATGGGTTAGAATTTGCATGGGACAACAAAGACTGAATATGCTCTCTCTAATAAGCATTGAAAAGGAACGTGTAAGCTTTCTTAGCTTTACTGACTTGATTGATAACTTCACCATGAGAAAAATTCGCAAACGAAAGTTGTAGGTTCAAATAATAATGATACATATTTTTCAACAAATTTTTCATTTCAACTAGAGAAAGCAATTATATTCGTTAGTCCATGAAAAAAAAGCTTAAATTTTTTTTTATATTACTGAATAACGCGTAATATTATTCTTTATGGGGGAGCGTTCGTAACCAAAATACAGCGTAAGTCGGTATGGGACCGTCGTAACCGGGGGACTTCCTGTATATAAACATGCTTATCACGCCTTTAATAAATATATATAAAACAAAATATTAACTCAAAGACATTGAATTCATAATTTTCGTCTAGAAAAAATATCAACACAGAAAACCCATCTTTTGATTTATTTATTTTTTGGGAGGGGGGGGAATACAAATCTTATCCCCCCCACATCCCACTGTGGTGGGGCGAGTCGTGAGGTGGTATTCGTCCATGGTGTCGGTGTGTCAAAGCCCAAATAGCTTTATATCTTTTAAAACATAAGACACTGAAATTTCATATCCAGCCTTTTTTAAAGATCTCTCAGCTGCGAAGTGTCTTTTCTTTTTTTCCTTATTTGTTTTAATGTTGTTTGTGTGTTGGGACTGTTTTATTATTGCAAGTTAACTGATATTTTTTCATAAAATGTTTTCGCGTTTAACGTATTTCTTTGTATTTCTTAATTTCTTTCTAGATGAAAAAAATGAGTCTTCTTTTTTTTTCTGACACAAATCGTACACAGTAAACTTTTAGGCTCGGGTGTCACCCCCTGATGGGTGTCACCCGGGGCGGCCCGCCCCCCCCCTCGCCCCCCCCCCAGTGACGCCACTGATCTCTCTATACAGCTTGTTATTATTCCTTTACAAAACAGTCTAATCTCATTAAATGATTAGTTATTATTCCTGTACAAAACAGTCTAATCTCATTAAATGATTACGTAATTATGATTCCTGTACACAATGTCTAATCTCATTAAATGATTACGTAGTTCTGATTCCTGTACAACACAGTCTAATCTCATTAAATGATTACGTATTTATGATTCCTGTACACAATGTCTAATTTCATGTCACGACAAGATAGTATTCCTGATCAACTAACATCATGTTCCATGTAAGTGGTAGCGAGAGATGCACTTTCCTGAAAGACGTGTTAAACTCTCCAGCGGACGACAGTCAGTTCAAACGGGCGCGCCACCAGCCCACCCAGGATCTGACTGTAGATTTACGGTCCACTTAAAGAGACGTTATTTGCTCTCTTTAAACCAGACCTTCACTCCACTCGCCCTGGCTTCATTTAGGGATTTAAACGATGACACCTTATACCCAGATATACCCTTCCCCTGTTTGAATTTCTTATTAGGCTAGGCTTAAAACGGATTCGCAAGAGCTCACCAGGCACGAAATCATTCAGATTTGATATTTAATAACTTCATGTATCAAATTTATGCATTCTTTTAAGTTGGCATTAACGAGACGAAAAAGCGTTTATAGCACATCAAGGATTCCTTTACCTTTGTCTTGAACCCCAGGATCAACTCGGAGGAAGCTGGCCTTGTTTATCTTTATAATTTTAAAATTAAAAATAGGTGATCCTTTCATAGCAATACATAGGGAATTTTAACTTCTATATAACATCGAATGACGTCTTCAGTGCAAGATAAACTACAGAAATAATGAAGGCATAAGTTCAAGGAGACGCAAGAAAAGATAATCCCTATAAGAGATTGTTAAAATCTATTGGTAGGGCCTTTGCTTAGATAAAAGTTTTCCCGCTGCGACAATCCTCTGACAGGTCTATTGATTCAGTGGTAAGCTCAGGTGCTAAGTGGGCGTATAACACTAATGTACCTAATCTTAGTGTATCAAAGGTAGGCTTTTCAATGCTGTCATCTACTTAGTGAGTCAAGTCACAGCCATGGGTCAAGTCACACCCGTCACAGCCGTCACAGTCAAGCCACAGCCGTGAGTTAATTCACGGCCGTCAATCAAATCACAGCCGTGCATCAAGTCACACTTATTCTGACACAAATTTACTATGA